>SNQJ01S0040461.1:89518-106504 GCA_010110895.2 Picea sitchensis | reverse complement strand
GATGAGGGATTTTGGTTGAGGTACATGTTGGGTACATGGTTGAGACAAGTAGTTGATGAGTTGGCACATACATGAGGTGTATAGTTGATGATGTTGGTACATATTGATGAGTCATAGATGATGAGTAGTTGATACAATATTGGTACATACTTGGTACATGGTTGGAGGAACTTGTTAGTAGTATTGTTGACACATGGTTTATGGATGATGTAGCATAATTGTATTGGTGTATTATTAGAAGCACATATTGATCTTGGTGATGATTATGAGTTGTGTTATGCTTGGTTGATGCACATATTTGAGAGTTGTCTTGGTGATTGATATTGATGAGTGGATATGATTTGGTTGATAATATTGATGAGACAGGTTGTTGTGATAGGTTGTTTGGACAGGTTGTTGTGACGGGTTATTTGTACAGGTTTGGTGCATGGTTGATGCACTTGTCCATGGTACAGGTTGAGGTACATGTTGGTGCATGGTTGATGCACTTGTTTATGGTACAAGTTGATTACAGGTTGGTGCATGCTTGATGCACTTGTTTATGGTATAGGTTGATTACAGGTTGAGGTACAAGTTGATGCATGGTTCATGTTATTGGTACAGGTTGTTTGGTGCAGGTTGATTGGTACAAGTTTACATCATTATATCTCACAGTGATAGTGTGATAGTGGTTCCATCATTCTACTTATATGTCAGGGCGGTTGGATGGGGCAACGACAGGTGTTTGTATCCACCTTCCGATTGTAGTCAGAGAACATAGGGGGTTGTAACCTCCTTCTAGTTGTAGCCAGAGAATTGGGGAGTTGGAGCTTCCCTCAAGTTGTAGCTTGCGAAACTAGGGGGTTGGAGCCTCCTTCCAGTTCAGCTGGAAAACAAAGGAAGTTGGTTCTTCCAATGAATGTAATTATTCAAGACATATAAGAAAAATAATTATGTGGTTTTCTCTTGCTTTGGGTTTCCACGTAAAAACATTGGTGTATTGTGTATGTGTATGATTTCTCATTTGTTCATTGTTTATATACTCTACAACTATTGGATGATAATGCTACATTGATATAACACTTGCATATTGTGATTAAAAAGGATTGAATTTCTCTATTACTGATTCAGCCCCCCTCTCAGTAATCCAACAAGGTGGGTTTTTTCCTGCTCAAGGAATTGAGGGTCCGATATGCAAATGGCTCTAGTAACTAGGGTTTTTAGGACTGTTGATTTTTGTGCAAGATGGTGGTGGGAGCTGGCATGAAGGTATCTATTGGTATGATTCTTCTTTATGTAAACTTGGTGGGAGAGGGAGCCATCAGGACAAAGGGAGATGAGGACATCTAAGAAGGGTAAAGAGTTGTCCTTTTTTATTTCCATAGTGAATTGGATGTGAAGGGAAAAATTATTGAGATGGTCCTTAATGATGAGTGGAGTGTTCCTTTAAATAAAAACCGCAACATACTATTTTCTAACATATTAGCTTGATTGTCCCTGATGATGGGTGGAGTATCCAATAGCAACGGTGGACATTTCAAAAGCTTGCACACAATCTTATCCAAAAAATACTCTTAGTATTAGTCACAATGTCACTTTATAACCCTTTTTCCTATTGTGACTTTAGAAATATAACATTTTAGGCCTAAGTGACAGTAAATAACCACCTTGACCCCCTTTTATTTTTTGTGTATAGCCTATGGAAGTCTATAAGGCTACTACATCATCCACCTGGAGTGATCACTTGGAAAGGCACATCACATGCAACAATTGGAAGACATGTTTCAACAACTGGGGAACGTGTTGCAACAATTGGTGTTGGTGTTGCAGCAAATGGAAATTAGTTCTGCAATAGTAAAAAACTAACCCATTCTTCAAAGATAAGTGCAATATATGTTATTTCTCTAATATTTAACCATAATTCATATGAAATACTAAAGAAATGCAATGGAAAACACCTTGGTTCTAAATCCTGCATGTAAGCATTAAAATGGATTAATAAGTGTTAATACAAGGTTATGGGTAAGCAAGAAGGGATTAAATATAGAGAAAGGGGATGTAACAAGAATGACAATTCCATGGCCCATCATCAACTATACTTGGCAGCACATGTTTCACTATGTACAAGTAAGTTAAACACTGCCAATATTCATTTATAATTAATAATTAATTTTGAAAGCATGTGTATTTTGATTATTTTTTCTATTCATGGGATGGTTCTTCACAATATTCAATTGACTACTAAATAAGGTTATCTAAATGTCTATAATACACTGATCCAAATTTTCTTCTCATCTTTTGCTTGGATCTAAAGCAAGATTCAACTCCTAATATTTTAAAATAAAGTAAGATTAAGAAAGTAATGACAAGATATTTTTTTGTTTGTTTGTTAGAAATTCACATCACTTGCGGGGACAACATTTCAACCGTTGGCTTAGAAACTACAAACCAGGGGCATCTAAGCCGTCAAAATCACCTGGGGATCACATTCGTCTTGGGCTACACTAACCCCTAACATGGATGCATTTTTTGGGTGTATCCTCCCCACTAAATACATCATAAGGGTATTGAACTCGAGTCACCTAACAAAGGAAACCACACCTTAACCGATTGAGCTAGCAGGAATTGACGTAACAATAAGATATAAACATAAATATAAGTTTCTAATAAATGTGTATATATTACTAGGAGTAGGTTTGATGACATTGCATACAATTTGGAAACACTATGGATTATATCGCCTTCATGTATTTTAATTTTATATGTAACCATGTGTATAGTTTTTTATGGCATGTGCACCAAGGAAAAAAATGATTTCCCATCAGTGAAGCATTATTATTGCATACTAAATTTCATATGGCCACTAGATCATGACATTTATACAAATTCACCTTCACTTCTTTATTATTTTCCATCAAGATCCCATCTTATGAAAGCCTATTTAATTGTTTCATTAAGTTCTTCTCATTTTCAAGATCAGTAGCATGTGATAAAACATGTATGTATTATTCCATTCCATCCCATTTTCCAAGGCTTACACAAGAAATCAAGCCAATGTCTTCTAGTAACTCAAATAATATCTCACATATTGACCCACCTCAATCATAATGTGCATGAGAATCATTACCAAGTTTGAAAGAAACTTCATTGACTCTTATTTTAGACCTCTGTTCATCTTATTCAACCATAAATGAAGCGTATGAATTACCTACTTTACTCTAACTCCATATGTGAAACGATCACTTCTCTCCCAACCCATATCAATATACTTAACTTCTTTTCTCCACACTTTCATTTCCTTAGAAACCAATTTTGGATTAACACCCTTCAATACACCATGAGATTCAATCCACTCCAAACATAGAAAATCCTTATGAATCATGCTTGATTCAATAAATATTGAAGTCATGTTCCTAGGCATCATGGATTTTCCTTCCCTCTAGGAAACAAAATTGTTCCTTTGACATGACCTCCAAGAATATATTTTTTAATCTTTCTACCAAAATCTTTGCCACAATTTTGTAAATACAATTACAAAAGGAAATAAGTCAAAATTCATCAAAGATAGATGGCTTATCCACTTTTGGTACTAATGCTAGGAATGTTGCATTGAAAGCTCCTACGAACTTTCCTGGATTCCTCACCTATTCAATCACTCTTGTGAGGTATTCTTCAAGAAGCTCATAGATTCCTATAAAGAATTCTAATGGCCAACCATATAGCCTAGGGATATTATCTCTTTCAAATGATTCCAAACAACCTTTGACTCTTCCTTGGATACCTCTTTTGATAGTATTTGGTTTGCTTCTTCCATTATAAATCTAGGAAAGAAGGAGGATAATTTTAAGAACTCGGTGATATTTTTTCTAATTGGATATGTATAAGTGGACTAAAAATGAGCAATCACCATGTTATTTATCTCATTGAAACTACATGATTTTCTCCCATCTAATCTCTCCATCTCCCAAATAGTGTTAACTCTCTTTTTGTGATTAGAAAAATTGTAAAATATTTTTTTATTTTCATTTCCTTTCTCTAGCATTATTGCCCTACTCTTGATCCGCTATTCAACTGCCCTCCACTCAAATATTTGTTTTAATTTATTTTTAAAACCTTGAGACTTTCTTTTTCTTCCTTATAGAAAACCTCTTATGTATTCTTCACATACATATCTACTACCTTAGCTTCCACCTCCTTTATGTCTTTATCATTATTTTTATTTCTTTTAGGCCCAATTCAATATTGCCACCTTGACCTTCTTTAGAGTAGTTGCAAATTAAAATCTTGCACTATCCCTAGAATTTGCATCAAAATTGATCCATTGTTAATGTTACTTTCTTCACACATTCCTCATCCCTTAACAAAAATGGATTGAATTTGAAAGTGCTAGTGAGCTTGGTGTCTTGATTATTTAGCTGCAAAAGGATAGGTAAATGATCAGGTATACCTCTCATTTCCACCCATGTTATAAACCTTCCCACTTTAATTAATACATTTTCAAAGACTAGGAACTTATCAAGTCTTTTGGAATCTCTAGCTTATCCACTCTATTGTTTCTCTAAGTAGGGACAATATTGATGGGTTATACATCCACTAGATTTGCTTCTTCTACCTTGTATCTGGAAAAAATCTACCTAATTATGTGATCTTATTATGACCTCCCATACCTCATATATGCTAAGGGTAAATTTTAGGTCACCCCCTACTATCGCCCTCTCATTTCTTGAACAATCTTGCATGAATAAGTCTTCCCGTCATACTTTTCTTTCCTATTAAGGGTCTTAGAAATTGATTACAGTAAATTCATACCCCAACTATTATTGTACCATGGATTATGTACAAAACCCGGATAGATGTGAGGAAGAGTGCAATAAGGACAAACGTTTCTCCAACAAGGCAGTAACCACCTTGAATTCCCATTAGCATTTATACCAAAAAAGGTCCATTCCTTCAACAATTTTTCTAAATCTTCTATCACCCTCCTCCCTTCACTAATGGTTTCTTGAAGCAAGATGACATCCAGATTATATCATTCCACTAGTCTTACCAGGGATAGATTTTTGGAGGGGTTTCCCAACCCTCAAATGTTCAAGGATAAAATAATCATTGAGTAACCTTGGTAGGGGCTTGTCCTTCTTTAAAGACTCCTCTCAAGGATTTTTTCTTACCTTATTTTGTTTCTTTCAAATCCTTCTCTTATGCATGATGAAGAAGTGATTTTTTGCTCAGTGTTATGGAATGAGGTTCTCTTACAAGATTAGAGCCCAAATTCCTAGCTATAACTACTTCCATCTTCCCAGAATCTCCTTTCCTAGGTCTCAACACATATCTAGATAATTATTGTCTATAGGAAAAGACTTCAAATTCTGAATTACTATATTTAGAGGTAGTACCATTCTTATTTTCCCCTTCCACTTCATTTTTTGAGTTGATAGGAGTATTCTCTTTTCCCATGGATTTAATAGTACACACATGATCCCATTGAAGTTTCATAAGTTTTTTTTATATCAATCCCATTGGTTTCCTAATAGATGCTATTGGAGATGGCCAAGAATCCTTGTCCCTAAGATAAAAAAAAAACCTTGATTCACAAAAATGTGAGGATTTGATTTGGAGAGGGTGACTTACCATAAATGTCTTCATTAGGGTTATTTCTTGAACATATATTTTATTTTGAATTCACATTCCCTTGAATTCCTTCACCAACTAGATATTACACATCCTCAACTTGTTCCCTAACTTTATTTGATATATCTTTCTCTCATGTCATATTGTATTTATCTTTATTTTGTTGGCATACTAAGGGGGGGGGGGGTGTGAATCAGTATGAGCAATTTATACCACTTTTAACCACAATATATAAACACCAACTTTATCAACAATATTCAACATTTTATCATCAATGTATCATCTATGATTGCATTCAATATATCATGAGCATATAATCATATGCAACATCACATCAAATACACAATACACCAGTATTTATGTGGAAATCCAAATGGGAGAAAACCACTAAATGCTTTCTTATATATCAAGAACTCATTCATAGGAAGCACAAACTTCCAAATTCTCCAACTACAACTCTAAGGAGGCTACAACCCCTATTCTTAGGCTCCAACCTGAAGGAAACTACAACTCCCCTAGTTTTTCGACTCCAACTAGAAGGAGGCTACAACCCCCTTTCATTGCCCCATCCTGCCACCCTGAAATATATGTGTAGACCAATTGTCACTACCACAATCATGGTCATTGATATATCAATCAACCTATAATCAACATGTCACTGATCAACTTGTCCAACCTCTCACTATCAACGATACTCAACCAGATCCTCTCACATGGATCATATACCAAGGACACCTCCATCACCAACACATGCATCTACCAAGAATGTACCAAAATATCAACCTATATCACAACAAGTGCATCAACCATGCACTAACCCCTATACCAAACTGTGCATCAACCATGCACCACAACTGTACCAAACCATGCATCAACCATGCACCACAACTATACCAAATAGTGCATCAACCATGCACATCAACACTGTACAAAATATAAATCCTAAACCATACCATGTACATCAATAATGTTCATCGACATTTGTACCATACCATGTTCCAACCATGTGCCAACCATGCACATCAACCATAACAAGTGTATCTACCATATCATGTCATACACCATATACCAATATAACCAAGCTATGAACCAACAATATACCTTATCAGATATAGCTCAGCCAACATGTACCATACATCCAAGATGTGCCTTAATTCATATACCAAATATCACAAACACATACCTCAAACATGCTCCTCAATATCACCAAAATGCAACCTCATACATGTACTACTTGTTGGGCCCTTCGTTTTTAGGAATGAATTGTGCAAGTTTTGACTAAGCACAAGTTTCAAAAACTTCATCAGAGTCTGGGAGAAAGAGTAACAGAAAATAGTTGCGGAAGTCAACGCAACGCCAGCTAAGAAACAAGAAAGCGTGCAACAGAACAAGAAAGTGTGCAAGCCGAGAAGGAAGAGACAACCCAGCTGTATATAGGGCTGAATATAATTGTAAAAGGGTTCATTTGTTGGTTGGCTGATGCACTCATTGTGGGTTGTTCGTCTATTGGTTCATTAATGCATAGGTTAGTTGGATGGGTTGAGTTGAGTCAGGTTGGTCAAAGTCGCCCAGGTTTTGGGGACTAGCCGTTGATAATTGTTGTAAGTCGGAAGACGACAAGTATGAGTATGTAATGAATTGGACCTATTAGCTAGAGAATTAGAGCTCTGGTACATGAGTCTAGAGTCCAGAACCTGTACTGAGCCCTACTATGTAATTCTAAGTCTGTAATTAGAGAAAGATCCAAAAAGATAATATGAATAAGGAACAAATTTCAAAACATGTTGCGTCTTTGTATGTTCACTTATGCATTACTGTGTTTCCTTATAGCTTATGAGCTCTATTTGATGGTTCAAAGTTTTAATGGTTGCTCACAATGTTAGTAAGTTCGGTTCTTGCATTTATATGTTTCGGATCTGTTAATGTCTCTCACACAAGAACATGAATGAGTTATGAATGCTCTATGGATCCTCTTTAGTCTTCTCCCTACCCTTCCCTATCTATCTGTCTCAGCAGCACTTTGGGTGAGACTTCTTCTCTTCAAAGGATATGAAAATGCCAACGCTCTAGACTACATGGTACCTTTTGTTGGTAACCTGAGAAGGACCCTGGTCTAATCAAATTCACACCAACAAAATGGTTCCATTGCGAGGACCTGTGTAAAAAGGGAACCTGTAGGGATAATGTTGTCCCCGATCCATAGAAATGGTATTGATCAATAGTGGGAAAGGAACTATGACACCTTCATATGGAAAGAAGCGGAACTAAGAAGAAAATCAGTAGAAAACACTCGCGAAGCAATATTTTACTCAGAAAGATCAAGCAAATAGTATGAGATTTTCTGGGTTAACTTCCCGGAAGAATTTTTTCACTGGATAAAGAGGCTCCAAGAAGCTCCAGAGTTCTAGGGACGAGCCAAGAAGATATGTACGTGGGATACCAAAAAGTTAGAAGAACTCCAGAGGCTGGACTGCCCAGTCACACGAGCTGTGGATTTATGGGTTAGCACCACGCTAGAAGGATACATAATCGAATTTGCAATTGAGAACCACCAGTCTTTCTCATGGGAAAAGGAAATTTTCAAGAAAGGTGCAAGGGGAAGAATGTTGAGGGAAATCCCCCTATGGATTAAGGTTTTCTTGATCAAGGAGGGGACGTTGATTATGTCCCCGACCAATATGGCATCGTAAACACCCTCGTTTGGGGTAGAGCGAGATGGGATGAGAATCATAGCATGAGAGAGGGGAAGGGTTCTTTGAAAAATGGGGGGGAAACATCAAGGAATGGACTCAAGAGATGAGCGAGCCTTGAAGAGAGTCACCATAGTTGAGAAGTGGTGGTGCGGCAAGATCAAGAAAGCCGCAAGACAATCTGAAAAGTTGAGGAAAGAAAAAGGATCGAGAGAAGTAGAGGAAAGATAGATGGAAGAACTGCAAAAGATGAGAAGACAGGAAAAACTGGCTAGTCAAAGATTAAATGAGAGAGAAGCAAGAAGATCTAGAAGTCCCCAAGAAGTGGGACGAGAAGGAGAAAGTGAAGATGTAAGAGACGAGGAAGCCGACATGAATCTTGCAGGAGAAAGAGAAGATTCATCCCCGATAATAGGAGAAATCGGGAATCCGGATGAAGAGATTGTCCCAATGGAATCTAACAAGACCCCCAAGATCAAAGAAAACCGCCCCGAAGCCAGTGGCACCAACCTCGAATCACCCATACCCCAAGTGCCTTCTATACAAGCACTAAGTTTGATACTACCTTCTCATGCTAGTTTTTTTCCAGTACAATTAGTTAATCAGTCACAACCAGGAAGTGCGAGTACAGGGAGGATGTTGGGATCCCTCGGTAGATTGCAAGCAGGACCGTTAGGGTTCATATTGATACGAACAACACGATTGGCAATGGTCATCCATGCAAGAGGTTTGATTGCCCAATACCCATAATTTTGGGGTAAGGGAGATGAAGATGTTGAGCGTCACTGGTTCTTGTGTGAAGCGATATGGATATCCAGAGGGACTCCGGATGCGAATAAGCTAGTCGAGTTCCAGAATACCTTGAGAGGTCGCGCTCTCAAGTGGTACATGAAGATCATTGAACCAGGAGTGCCAGGAATGCAAGGTCAAGCGTTCACACTTGGCCAGGTACGGATGAGGTTCATAGCAAAGTTCAAACTACCTCAGTCAGAACAATAGGCTCTGTCTGAGTTGCGCGAGATCCAGCAGAGGGAAGGCGAATCAGCCTGGGAGTATAGACATAATTTTAAAGATGCCATAGGGAGGTTGGCACATCCAATCCACGAAGAACATCAAAGGGAATGGTACATTTAGGGGCTATTGCCTCTAACTCAGATTCTGCTAATGAAACATCGGATAGCCACGTTAACAAACACCTTGAAACAATCAATGAAGATTGAAGCCATGGCGAGATACCCTGGGAGCTTAAGAGTAACCCGACCCCCAGTAGATGCGAATATGGTGGAAATAGAAGGGCAGATATCGGCACTTACAGAAAATATTCAGGAGTTGACGATACCCAGACCAAGATGGCCACAGGTTTGGTGCATTGTATGCTATACAGAAGGTCATTTGGTGAACGAATGTCCATGAATGAAGGCACTGGGACCTCCTCAAACTCTGATGGTGACCCCACCAGGACCCACAAGATGAGTTGCACAAATATCGACGAACTCACCATTCCATAACCCCACCCCATATCATGCTTTTCCAAGAGGCCAAGCAGCACCAACAACGGAATATTGTGAGATCTATCGAATCCACGAGCATGGGCCAAGACAGTGCCCCATCATGCAGAAATATTCAACAGTACCAAACACAGTACACTATGATTTCTGTGCATATACCACACATATTACCAATCAATGTAGAGCGTTAGACGCACTCGCATATAGAATAGACCGAAAAACATTCAGGGGGAATGAAAACCCTCAGCGACCAGGAAGAAGTCGAGGTGGTGGAGCCGGAGGAGACTTCAGAGGAGAAAGAACTGGGGGAAGAGGACCAAGAACATGTTATAAATTTGATGAACAAGGTCACTTGGCTAGAGATTGTCCTCATCCAAGGCTGCCATGGTGCTCTCACTGCAGAACCAACGGACACGCAACTGAAGACTGCTCGAAGTTAATTGAAAAGTGGGAAGATAGAGTACGACAAAGAGGAACTAAACTTATTAGTTCAGAGATCACAAGGATTTCTAAAGGACAATTTCCCAACCTTAATATCGTCACTCGAGGAGGAGAGAAGACAGGAGCTGATGTTGATACTTTACCTCAGATTCAGAAAGCAGCACCTAAGGGAGACAGGTATGACCCCTTAAAACAAAATATGTCCTTTAAAGATGCCATAGAAGTATTCCAGAATATCCCTAGTCATGAAATGCGAGAGAACCCCCTCCAGTCGATTGTTTACCCTACTATGGCACAAGACCCTACTTCGCCCCCTACACCCAGAAACCTTGTAGTCATACCAAGCTAGCCTGAGAAACCTCAAAACATAGTTGACCTCTGGTTTCAGTTATTCTCTGACATTTTGGGGAATGATCAACTAACATAAAAGTTGTGCAATGCATTGTACCTAGTCTTAGGGAATGAAGAAACCTCAGAAGAAAGGATAAGGGATAATCTTCCTGAGAAGAGTACTTAGAGAGTGCAGCGAAGAAAAGTGCGAACCGGAAAAGAATTTCGACTAGTAGCCCAGTTAGATGACTTCGAAATTAAATATGTCATGTTGGACCTAGGGTTAGATGTGAACATTCTGCCCAAGAAGACCTGGGAAGCCTTAAGAAAACCGAGAATGACATATTCCCCAATTCAGTAAAGAATGGAAAACCAATACTATATCTTTCCTATAGGAAGACTGGAGAACATGGAAATTGATGTAGCAGGAGTAAAAGCAATGGTTGACTTTGAATTCATTGAGATCATGGGAGACAAGGACCCCTACCCTGTGCTACTTGGCATCAATTGGGCCTACGACAATTACGTAGTAATCGACTTAAAGAAAGACATGATGACTTTTGAAGCTGATGCATTCAAGGTAGTTCAACCTTTGGATCCATATGTAGGACCCAGGTACAGAGAACCAACAAACAATAATATGGAAGGAGAAGATCGAGACTAGTTGTATACTGTAACAACTAGGACAAAAAATGATTATATAAACCCTACTACAGATGGATCCGTAAGCTGGATAAGTATACAGTCAGCAGACGAGGATTTAGAATTGGCTTTTGATAGTTGGCAAAAAGGCTCGCACGAAACATTCTCAAGAAGATGCGCAACTGTCAGAATGACCAGATGGGTTGGGACCAAAGTTAGAGAACACCTAGTATACGATGGCACCTCAGACCTAGACAATTTTTTGCAGAACATGGAAGAGAATGTGAGATAAGATCAAAGAATATCGGTACTAGATGTATCTTTTCAAAACACCCTCGCCAGATGGTGGGCAACTCATAAATTCATACTCAGAACTTGGGATGAGGTGAAGCAAGATATCAGGTACAGGTTCTGGAATAAGGAGCAACTGGAAACAAGGATGCAGACGGATATCCATGCCACACAACTATTCAGCGGAAAATCAGACCCTAAAATACACATTGAACTATGTGTGACACAGTGGCAGGCTGCAGAGATACCCTCTCACTTCTGGGTTCAGGTATTTCCCCATTCTCTAGGCCCAATCTCGAAAGCTTGGTTTATACATGAGGAAACCATAAGATAGAACAACGATTGGCAAACACTGGCAACTCAATTTTGCAAGGACTTCTGATTCACAAGTAAGTACCCTGAGCTTGAACTAGCCCTACAAAAGATTAAAGAACTTTTGTTTACAACCAATGGTAATAAGAGATCAAACTTTGTAGTATGTCCCAAGAATACCCAAGAACTTCAGACTAAATGCCACTTACCCTTGACTGAGAAGCCTATAGAATGCTATCAAATTAGGAAGGATTCATAAAGCGTAGACAACTTAGAAGAACTAAGAAACCTAGCCATCAAAGAGACAAAGGGGAGCAGAGAAATTCAAAACACCATACCCAACTAGATCGATAGTTCCTACAATCACCCATTAAAATTACGCATGCTCAACATAGGGACCGAAGAGAAACCCAATATAGCTATGGTAGGAGATTACTGGGACAAGCAAACCAGTCAGGAAATACAAAGTTTACTGTGGGAATATGAGGATTTGTTCCCAAAGACTTTTTCAGAATTAAAGGGAATCAAAGGAGTCATGGGAGAAATGAAGATTGAGTTAAAACCAGGATCCAATCCTGTCAGACATAGATCATATTGAATTAACCCAAGAGTAAAAGAGAAATTAAAAAAGGAAATAGATAAGATGTTAGAAGCAAGTCTCATTTTTGCGGTAGAAGGATCAGAGTGGGTCAGCCTGATAGTCATCCAAAGAAACAAAGACAAAGAGGATATTAGAGTCTGTGTAGACTACAAGAGTCTCAACTCTGCCTGTGTGCAGGACCCCTTCCCAACACCCTTTACCGATGAGGTCCTAGAACAGGTTATAGGGAAGGAAGCATACTCATTTACAGATGGATTTTCAGGATACCATCAAGTTAGGATTGTTGAAGAAGACAAGAGAAAAACCACTTTCATTACCGAATGGGGATCTCTTGCATACAACGTGATGCCATTTGGTTTAAACAATGCCCTTGCAGTTTTCTCCAGAATTGTGATAGTAGCCTTTAGAGAATTCATTCACAAATTTATAGAATTCTATATGGATGATTGGACAATATATAGCCTTCTCAAGGAATATGTAGTACTGCTAAGGCTAATGTTTGACAGATGCAAAGAATTGCAAATCTCATTAAATCTCAGAAAGTGTATCTTCTATGTGACACATGGAAATCTGTTGGGACACATAGTCTTTCAAGAAGGAGTATTGGTAGACCCAGCCAAATTTTTGGTTATTACGAATATGACACCACCTACGAGTGCTAAACAATTGCACTCCACACTAGGACACACAGGTTACTATCGCAGGTTCATTCAAAAATACGCCAACATTATTGCACCTCTAGAAAACCTCCTGAAAAAGTATGAAACGTTCCAATGGACTCCCAAATGTGATAAATCATTTGAGACACTTAAGGAGAAACTCATTACAACACCAATTCTGATATTCCCAAAATGGGAGAAGGAATTTCACGTCCATGTAGATGCTTCAAGAATTGCCTTAGGAGCTATCTTAACGCAACCTAGAGATGGAGCTATGGATCACCCCATCTACTTTGCGAGTCAGAAGTTGTCTCAAGCAGAGCGCAACTATACAATGACAGAACGAGAAGGCTTAGCAATGATCTATGCTTTATATAAATTTAGACATTATTTGTTAGGGTCTCATTTCAAATTCTTTACTGATCATTCTGCATTGAAATATCCAGTTAACAAACCTGCGTTGGAAGGGAGAATTTGTAGATGGCTGTTGTTATTTCAATAATTTTCCTTTGAAGTCATAATCAAGCCAGGACGATGCAATGTCGGACTTGACCATCTATCCAGAATAGATTCAGAAGAAAGTGGTGGAGCAGTGGACGACCAACTCCCAGACGCAGATTTTCTTAGGATTGAGGCCATACCAGAATATCTAGAGGACATAGCAATATTTCTCAGTACAGGGGCCTGTCCTGAAATGTATTCCGCAACTCAAAAATTCCATTTGGTCATTACGGAAACATATTACCAGTTGATCGTCGAAAAGTTGTACAAACTAGGAATAGACAACATTCTTAGACAATGTGTCTTGGACCACGAAAGGAAGGATATACTCTGGAAATGCCATAGTGGAATCTCAAGAGGCCACGTAGGAGGAAAGGCCATGACACAGAAATTTCTACAGGTAGGACTTTGGTGGGAAACACTTTTCAATGATGAAAAATCATATGCTACATTGTGTGATGTTTTTCAACGAGTGGGCAAGTCGTCACGCCGAGACAAACTACCACTACAACCAATTAGAGCACTACAGGAATTTGAGAAATGGGCAGTTGACTTCATTGGACCAATCAACCCCACAACCAAACATTCAAAGGCTAGATACATCATTACCGCAACTGAATACCTTACCCATTGGGTAGAAGCAGCAACGATACAGGACTGTTCGATAGATACTGCTGCCAGGTTCATTTTTGAAAATATCATTACTCGGTTTGGATGTCCTAGGAGCCTAACCAGCGATCAGGGAGCGCATTTCATTAGTAGCACTATAGCAACACTTACAATGAAATTCATGACTCAACATCAGAAGAGCAGTCCATACCACCCACAGGTGATGCAGGATCATCTCTCCACGTTAGTCAGCCAGCCAGCCAGCCACACCGAGCGTATGCATTCAAAGCTAAAAAGAGAGGTGCAGCCTCATTTGAATTTGAAATTGAATGTAATTAATGTGTTTAGGCTGGTGAGCCATAGAAGCCATGCCTTTTGAGAAGGCATTAGTTAGATCGGATTTAATGCTATATCGGCTAAGATCTAGATCCATATGCTGGACTAGACAGCCATTTTCATTTGTAATTTTTAGAGTAGGTGAACCTGGAGGGAAGCACTCGATTGAGCCTCTCAGGTAAAAGAGATTTTCAGATCTCATTTTGAGGTAGTAGTGTAGAGAAGATTCAGTCAAGGTAGAGTTGAGAAGAGCCAGAGAGAGCTCAGGAACACCATTGTAATTACAGGCATTTGCCATTGTTAATATAACAGAAGCAGTTTTTCCTGCATGTCATTCTGTGTTATGTGGATGTCTGTGTGTGTTCTTTTATATGTTGTAGATGTATGTTATGTTGATGCATTCTGTAGGAGTTGTTTGGCTTCAGGCTTGAGAGGTCTTTGAGGTTTCATATCAGGAGGACATGACAGAGTGTTGCGGTCTCTGAATACCAGTGCACAGAGGATTGACTTCTGAACTCTCCGGAGTCGGACAAAGACGTGCTGCGGCACAGAAGCTGAAATCATCAGCTCAGGAGAAGACCTCAAGGTTGCTAAGTACCTTGGAGGCAAGGCTGTGTAGGAGAGACACAGTTGCAGACAGAATTCTGCTGTGGATTATGTAGAAGGCTCTGCCAAGTGGGCATTGAGTGTATGCACAGTGGTGCTAAGAGAAGAACTCTGCTGAGAGTTTGAAGAAGCCAGAATCACTGAGGATTCTGAGAATCTCTACCAGGTGTGCATTGAGTAGGTGCAAGGAGTGCACAGAAGGGAGAAGACAGAACTGCTGAACGTTCTGTGGAGAAGATACTCCGCCAGGAGGGCGTCGAGGAAGTGTGCAGACAGGCACAAAGGAAAGAACTCTTTGAGTTCTGGAGCTGAAAGAAGAGTCCATTGAGGAACCTTTACTGGGTTGATGAACACCCTGGAAGGCTCAACAAGAGATTGCGTGAGCAGAAGATAGCCAAGAGGGCATTACATTCTCCATCTGAGGGAGAAGAAGGACAAAATTCCTCAAGGGGTCTGAGTGTTTGCAGAAGCTCAGAAGAGATAGCACCAGCGCATGCGTGAGGAGACTCTGCAAGGAGCGCAGAAGTCAAGGAATCCTTTGAGGATTCAAGAGTGAAAGATCAGGAGGAAATAGCATTTTTACATACGCAGTCGAGGAGATCAGAGTTGAGAACTTCGCAGAGGAGAAAGGAAGGACAAAGGTTGAGGCCTTTGGGAACGTGAAATTCTTCCAAGGTTGGGAATAAAGGTCAGGACCTCAGCAGGAGCAGCGACAGTCGTCAGATTGGCCGATAGATTATGGACCGTTGAAATTCTACGTCCAGGAGGCGCCTAGGAGGAGCGCGCACGGGAGAAGGGATCTGAGCCGTTGGATCTGATGCAGGATCACCGACAGCCGTTGGATCTGCAGAAATCACAAGGGACTTAAGCCCTCGTGAACAGGAGGAGAAATACCGACAAGGGGTGGAGTCATTGGGATATCGGCACTCGGAGAATCGGAGTTCTCGAGGTCGTGAGAATTGGGACATCCAAAGTCTCGAAACGCCGGGAAGATCAGGACCATCTGTTAGCAGAGACACGTGGCAGAGATCGAGCACTCGTCGGTATTGAGGCGCATCAGGAAATCATCATTCCCATGGACAAGAGATCAGGGAAATCCATAGTGGAAACCCCGACACAGAATATGGGCCGTTCATTCAGAGGGACAGGTGTCAGAGATCTGGAGAGAGTCGGCATATTGACCATCGGGAAATCGGAGTTCCTAAGGTCGAAGGAAACGGGACATCGAAAGTCTCGAAATCCCGGAGGAATCGGGACCGTCCATCAGGAAGGACGCGTGGCAGTGATCGGTGTCATCGGGAAGGGCCGACAAGGAAGCCACCCATCGGAGTTTGGTTCATCGGGAATCGGGATATCGAAGATCCTGGAAGCAAAGGGTTTGTGCATTTCAGAATCGCAAAATGTGATTTCCCGATAAGGCATAGGACCGTGTGGGCCACACAGGAGTTGGCGAGGAGGACAGGTGGAAGATTTTCGCAATGGGTGAAAGGAACGTTGACAGGTCAACGGCCGTGAGCCATTGGAGGATCAAGGATCAGAGAATCGCGAGTCCAAAGGGTGCATGCATATTGACATCGCAAACCCCGAAACCCCGATGGGAAGCTATATGGTTGTGGTCATATGGTAAGTGGTCACATGGACCATAATATAGCCAAGAAGGGATAGAGCTAGCAAGGAAGGGCGCATCAGAGAATCGGTAGTTGGGAGTTCAAGCAAGCAAAGACTCTTTACCTCGGGCATTAGGAAACCCCGAACCCTGATATTGAGTCGGGGAAAAGTCACGGTAAAGTGCAGAAAACCGTGAAGGGAGTTAAAGGACCTGTGGATCGGGTTTGCAGTAGTGATTCCCAAGG
>SNQJ01S0040461.1:32839-53212 GCA_010110895.2 Picea sitchensis | reverse complement strand
GGGTGAATCAGTTGTTATTGTGCTTAGAGAAATTTATGCCTATTAAAATATTATTAACCTTCTCCAAGTGATCATCAATATTATGCAAGACATGAACAATAGAAATAACTCAATCACACATATGATATACACAGAGACAGATATTCACGAGGAAACCCATAAAGGGAGAAAAAATATTCTTCTTGGAATGATAGGCAGTCTTTAAGTTATGTACATCATCTTTCTTTGAACACCAACTCAAAATGAGGCTACAACCACTTCTTTAACAAGTTGCAACCTGCTGAGAGCACCAAATATTTGGTTTCTATAGCACCCACTAGAAGGAAGCACCAACTCCTTGAGTGTTCCAACACCACCTGGATGGAAGCACCAACTTCCAGTCACACAGTCACCAACCTGTATAACAAAGAACAATGGTTCTCCTTTGCACCACCCTACCACCCTGGTTTTTCTGGCTGCAACCAGATGGAAGATACAAATCCCTATGTTCAAGCACCCACTTTAAACTACGAGGACAACAATCCTCCCTAGCACCACCCTACCACCCCGTTTTCTAAAACTTTGCTTGAATAATACTTTACAACACTACAAACATTTTAACGCTTACCAGTTCTTCTTTGTTCTACAATTCTGGTCAGTTTCTGTCTGTTCATGATTGGATCCACTTGTTGTTTATTTCCATATTCTCTTCCTCTATTCTTATCATGTTCTTAGGTTCTCGTACAGTCTTTTGTTTTCACCATTTCTGCTTTGTCCATCTTATGTTTGTCATCTCTGCATGTTTTTGGCTCTATTCCTACTATCTCCTTGATCACATACAACTCAACTTATTTTACCGAGAAACAACAACCCTCTCTGTCTCGACATCTTCCTTTTGTTCCTGCTCTCATCATTCATTATATTTCGCATCTTTAACGCTCAAATCGAGAATCTCAAAAACACTCAGGAATCATGATTCCAACGCCCAGGAACAATGATTCAGTTAGTGTAAATGAATCGTAATTGATCAAGAAACCATGAAGTGAAACAAAAACCCTTCGATCAGATTCTGTTTGATCAACGTCGTTGGATTATACATGTAGAGGCTTTTTGAATTTTCAATGCGTAACCTCCAAGGTGAAGCCTGGCAATGCTAGCTCCTTCCCCAAATATTTCGATGATGTGAGCTTGGGAAATGCTATCATGTGATCACGCGATTGTGAGCATGGCCAAAGGTGGTTTGAGGGAAATCTTCTTTTCTCCCCGCAATTTACTACAAAGCTCCACATATTCCTTTGGTGATACCATGGTTTTGATTGCGGCCTGCTCACGAAAAATTAAGACTCGAGCATGTTCTGACCCAACAATTGAGCATGACCGTTGAAGTGCTAGAGTTTGGATGCTTGTTGTTGGGGAGTTTTTGGTCCACGCATGTGCGCAATCCGTCCTTATTAATGCTAGATATTTTAGACCTAGGGTTCATCCAGATTTGTCCAAAAAAACCTCAAAGCACCGACATATTAGTCCTCGACCAAGGCCAAGGATGGTATAACCCGAGATGTAGAGGGGATCACAGAGACCATAAGGTATTGTGACAGGGATGAAGGTTTAAACATACAAAACATCACTTCAATTGGCATACTTGTAACTCATGTATGATAATTATTAGGACTAAGAATTAAAATTATACACACACATATTCAACTCATTCATAACAAACACATATTAGATCAAAACTGCCATATCTTTATTACTGGAAATATTCCATCACATCAGATAGGTACAATGTGATGAACAACTACCTAGGACATCCATGGAACTTCATATCATTACTATATAAAACAGTGTAAATACAACATACTACACCATCCTCCTTTCCTTAGGACTCAGACATATCAAATACATAGGAATATATTCAAAACATCACAAGATTATAGTAGGCTTAGAGTGAGCTCAATACTGGTAGCTAAGTTGACTCAAAAAATCTCTCACTAGCCAGATATCCAACCAACTCACTGAACAAATGTAGTTATGACCTTAGAGATCCATTTTATATCTTTCACTACTAGGGAGCCCTCTCTCTTTCTTCTCTACTCTACTCGCTTCTCTGATCCAACTGCCTCACACGCTTCTGTTTCCTGGCAATGCTCCACGTAGACTCTCTCTATCAGGGAAAATTTTAACTGTTTGGCCAACTCATCCTTTGGTCACCCCACGTATTCGTATGTTGTTGGACATAATCATTTGGGGAGATTTCTTGATGATTCATTTTTTCATTCCGATGGACATCTTCTAGTTTTTCAGCGCGCTAACAAAATTCAGATCGACGCGTACTTGGTAGTATTCAAACTTGGAAAACTACTGACAAAACTTGGTTCGATGCACATTCTATGGAATTCATTGCTCCTTTCCTTTGGTGCAAGAAAATCTTGGGGAATGAGCACGCAAAAATCTATTTGTGCACACATGAAAAATTGAACCCAAAACTTGGTTGCCAACACTTGCAGAGGTGCAAGGAGGTTTCGTTCTAGGATATGGATGGAGTCAACAAAGAATTCGACCAAGAATTGTTGGAAGTCAACCTGAATGGGAAGAATGTAGACCAAGTGACTTGGGTGGTGTTCAATTTTCTTTGGTATGGGACATTGGATGAGACAGAACATACCTTGGTGACTTTCAGATGATTGTGTGATGACTCGGAGATCCGGCGGGGTCGTTAGTTGAGGTTGGAACAAGTATTGTCTCAAAGGTGCCTAAGGAATGGAAGTTATTTAAGGTGATTTATTTTACTTGGAGAAATTTATATAGTTCATAGGGACATTTGAGGAGTGTGGGTGCATTGGCTAAACTCATTGCAGGTGTTGAGTTGTAGAGGGGTGACTCGGCAGAAGGAGGTGAGTTGAGGACTAGGCTTGGTTTGGAGGATTGTGCAGACAAGGAGATTGTAGCATGAAGAAATTACTTGGGCATGGGAATTTCTCTTTCTTTGGAGAAACATGGTAGAGTCGGGTGAATCCTAACAATTTCAAGGCATAGATAGGTAGACACGACAACATGGTTGGGTGAGGAAGTAATGGGGCAAAGGAAGTCTGGATGTACAGTCCTTGGTGAAGATGGGATGTTTCATATATGAATATGTAGATGAAGATAGGGAGAATTCAGCCAAGGAAGCTAGACTTGTGGAGTTGATCACAGTTTGAGTCACAAGGGCAGAGTTGGTTGGATGTGCATATTCACAGTGATTTCCCTTGACTCTTTACAAAATTGGATGTGATGCAAATTATGTGTGGTTGTAGAAGATTGGATAATTGTGCCATGAGGTGGAAAATGGATTCAAGGTGTCATAGATGAATTTTTTTGGGGGTGACTTCATAGTACAACGAGGTGAGGGGTGACCTTGCCTTGATCTAAGGACGTGTGCGAATGAACCAAATTGCGAAAGGAAGTGACCATTTTGTGCATGAGGGTGTGCAAACTCAAGGAGTGTGATGGTTGGACTAAACATTCAACTAGTTCATTACTTGGGTGATAAAAACAACATGCCAAGGGGGTCAAGAGTACAAATGCACTAGTAAGTTTTGAAGCACAACAATTGGACATCATAGATGATCTTCTTGACAAATATTAGATTTGGCAGCAGCAGGGAAAGGTTGGACACTTTCCTTAGTCTTTGGAGTTGTATTGATTGATAGATGATGGGAATAAACAATTAGGTGAAGTCATGAGGTGGTACACTTTCATAGATTGGGCGCAAAGTTATATTAGCTACCCAACTTGCTCAGGATGTGAATACTAGCAGTGTACAAAGACATGGTAGATGTAGTTGGAGGATGGGCACAATAGTTCATCATAAAATTTCAACACTTAGACAATTTTGTAAGTTGCAACAACAAGGCAGTGACAATAGCAATAACAAGGCAACAAAAACACGAAAATGCATCAGAGTTGATAGAGATAAAATTTGGTCATATTTTTTGCATGAATTGAGCAATTTACAGTCATGTTGTCCAAGGAAATTTTGGGGTTCCATCATAGTAAAACTTGAGGTTTCCACTTGAAAAAAAATTGGGGTTTCCAACAACACGAGAATGGGGGTTTCCAGTAGGTAGAGCTACAGATAGAGGAACGAGTTTTGGAAGAATTAGAGATCACATATTTTTTGGATGTTGTTGGGGATGAAAAATGACTTGAGGTGGGGGAGGATGTAAGGTCCTTGGATAGAAGGGTGTGGGCACCCTCTCCCAAATCCTCAAGGAGAAAGAATTTGGGGTTGCTTCGACACCCAAGAGTCGCACTAGTTGGGAAAGTGTGCACCTTGGTCACATGAACATGCCAAGGGGATTTACCAAGCATGAGGCGAAGCACAAGGATAGGTGAACCAAAGGGGTTGGGGGATGTCGAAATGAGGAGCACACCCAAGGTTGGGGCGCATTAGTCTCAAGGGACATGAAGGTTGATGAGTGCATAGATTCATTTGGGCATGTGGGTCTGCAAAGGACACACCCAAGGGATGTGAAGGTTTATGAGTGCATTGGTTCATTTGGGTGTGTTGGTCCAAAAAGGGGCATGACACACCGAAAGGAAGCGATGATTCATGAAGGTGGAATTTGTAATTTATATAAAATAACAAGGGATCACAACCAAGAAGACACAAATAAGAGAGAAAGATCAACACTGAGGTTCTAAGGAAAATTCAGACAAGGAGGAGGAGATTCCTCAAGGATCCAAGTCACTTCACATGGGAGGACTTGTGTTGATTTGAGGTGATTCAATGGATAGAGTTGGGGTGAACTTCTTTGGATTGAATCTAGCAGTAGGCAGGGTGAATTTTGAGTTTGGGGAAGTCTTGTCACAAGTATGGGGGAGGAACTCTATGATACATAACCACAGGTCTGTGTGAAGTCTTGCAGAGACAAAGAAGAGATGATGAGTGTACGGTGGGAACACATTTGGGGTGCACTGCAAGAGTTGAAAAAATTGTTGCAAAATACAAGCCTTAGGGTGACGAATCTGTGTATGAGTGTCTTGGTGAGGTGATATGAGTCGTGCGGCTCTGCCCAAGTTGTCAATAATAAGATGGTAGTGCTCATATTGTAATTTTTTTGCAATAATAAGACTTAGTCGGGTGTTAGGCATGTCTTGTTATGCCCACACTATATCTATGTTTCTCTTGTTTGTTTCACATGTTCATGGATGTATGCTTAAATTAATAAGTGTTAAGCTATCAAAAAATTGTCTAAATATACAAGTGAGTTGGACTAGAGAAGGGGTGTGACTCCCCCTTAGCCTAGAATGGAGTATGGGTATGCTCTAGGTGAAGAGGTGTATTCAAGGTGAAGTATTCTTGGTGTTTCCAAGCAGCCAAGTGAGAACTGTCATGGTGTTTCATGCCCTCAATAGGTGCACGATCATAATATTCGAGCAAACATCCTATGGGGATGTGATAAGAAGCATGAAGAAGATGTGGTGGAAGAACTAAAGTGAAGTAGGAAGAATATGGGGAGCATGAAGGAAATGTTAGAAAATAATATTGGGAGCTTTAAGAGGCATCAAATGAGGGAGTCCAAGAAGTACACCCTTAAGATGATGACCCTCAAATAATAATCACAATGACAAAGATGATCATGTTCTTCCTAGTGTCAATGATGATGTGGTAGACATCCCATATATGGATATGTATAATTGTTTTAATTATTTGGGAGGATTGGATATGTATTTTTTCCTTGATGAGTTAAATTATATTGAGGATGATGTTCAAGCTTACTATGTTCAAGATATGTAGTAAAAATTTATTAAACTTGTGACCAATTTTAATCTTATTATATTTACACATCCAAGAAAAAAAAGGTTCAGTCATTGATTTGTTTTTACATAACGAACTTAAATGTGTTAAAAATAGGAATTAAAGACTAAACCACCTAACTTACTTATCCCAATAACCTTCCTAACTTATATTGATTCCCCTATTAACGTACCCCTAATGTACCTTAGTAACCTACCTAACCTTCTAATTTGTAAACCTCACCTAAATTAACCTACATAACAGATAAACCTACCTAACCTAACCTAACCTATATAACAGATAAAAATACCTAACCTAACCTAACCTAACCTAACCAAATAGGCTACCACTTTATAATGAAATCAATATTCTCACAATTATTACATGAGTCTTTGAACATTAGGTTTTGTTGGTTTTTATTTGAGGTCCATTAGGGTTGTTTGTTGGTTTTTATTTGAGGTCCATTAGGGTTGTTTGTTGGTTTGTTCCATTCAATCACCTTCTTATGTTGTGGATCTCAATACTTGAATGGGTAAAAAGGCTAGTGTTGATTCTCTCACTGGAGAAATGGCCTCCACCATGATGATTACAACCACATGGAATACACCTAACCAAGGTAATTGCTTATTATTTGAAAATATGTCAACCTACAAAGAAGTCATGTATGGATTTCCATCGTAATCTTGTTATGTAGAAGGACCTCTCTTTTATATTTATTTCAATTCATCCTAGATCCTCACCATTGTCATCAACCATGGTTGATGGGAATGCAATACTAGAATAATTATAGACATGCTCTTGAATGTTGAAATCATAAGTGCATTCAGTATTGGAAAATCTATCAAGTCCACCAATGAAATTATTACTCACCTCCTTGACACCTATTTTCTAGGAAACAAGTGGAAAATCATGCTCACAAAAGAAATTATCATGCTTAAATGGATTACAAAAACCACATGGGATCATTCCAATTCAATCGTTTAACCCAAAGAAACTACTTTGTTAGATATATCTCAATCATCACATTCCATCAGTACATGACTATGTCATGAGACATCCATTACAGTCGAAACCATCCTAACCGATAAGTGTGGAATCACTTTATATTTTGAAGATTATAATATTATGAGGCTTGACTTAGAAAATAAAGAATCTCGACCCATTTACTTGTAAGGAAGTTGATTGTATATGTTTCAATGATAATGCTTAGGAATGGAATACATTTACATTTTATAAAGATGTTTTATCTCTAGATAGACATCGCCCGTACTGGTAGGATCCTCAAAGAAATTATTTAGTTGATTTTGTTTATTATGAGATGAACTTGCTTACATGGAATAAATTATGATCCGGAAACAATAATATTGGTGTGTACCTATTATATCAACATGTTGAAACTTTCATTTTCAAGAAATGTATTGATGTATTCATTAAGAGTTATAAGTTCACGAATCAAATTATTTTTAGGTACTTTAACCCCAAATATAGTAGTGTCAATAATAAGCTAGTATATTTGATTGGGAAATCAAACCCCATCACTAGGTTGCTGAAACACTTTGCAACGAGAATGGATTGCTTGTATGTCTTATATAGGGTATTAATTTCAATTAACAAAGGTATAATTTCAATTTAGCTTAAATTTGTTTTGTTTAGAATCTTATGATAAGAAAAACACGTATGATGCATGATTCTATATCCATAACATTGATTAATATCAAAGTTTTTTTACATACGTGAGATTCTCTTATCCATGGAGGGTGAAGGGGGAAATATTCTCTTAGACTATGCACTCAACTTCTCTCCAATAATTCAATGAATTAATTAGGGAAGAATAAGAATGAGACTAAGTATAATGTGCATCGATACATATATACTCTTTATCAACCAAGTGGACTCATCTGACATGCTCAAGCAAATGGAACATAAGTCAACATCATGTACCACTAAAGGGGACACATATGCCACATCATTAACACATGTACCATTATAGGGAGAATTACAATTAATCTCCACTAACTCATGTGCAAATAATCTTATAGATTCAAACACTACTACATTTGGGGTCGAAAGTCGACATTTGAACCGACATATGATGAAAAAAGACATTTTAAACGTTGAAATTTAGTAAAAAAATGTGAAATCAATGCCTTTTTAAAATTTTGGCCCCGGAAAATATCACTTAAGAGATGTAAATCCTATAAAATCACTTAATAAACATTGCTAGCATCAATTAAGTGGTTTTACTAATGTCTCTTAAATGACATCAATTTAATTCAAGGTCTTATTGGGCGCAGACCGATTTTGAGGAAAAGTCCATTTTTGGAAAGTAAAGCTTAATTTGGAAAAAGACAGTTGGAAGGAAAAGAAACACATGCGTGGAAAAGCCACATGCAAAGGGGGAAAGCATGCAAGACATGCATGCATGAAAACCTAACCACGCTAGGGTTAGGGTTTTTGTAAGAGAGTGTAACGACTAATAAGTTGTAAATTAGTATAAATAAGTACCTAGGAGGTCTAGGTAGAGGGTCCTGAATTTTGTTATGTTTGGGGAAGAGAATTACTATAAGATCTGATATAAGTTTGTAAGTTGTTGAGCTATAGGAGAGTAAAGTAGTGAGATCTTAAGGGCTAGATCAAAGGATGAGGATCCTGGTGTGATCTAGTCCGCCTCATAGAGGTTGTGGAACCTTATTCATGATTGTATGATCGGGATTATAGTGTGTGTGATGCCATATTTTGTAGAAATCTAAATAAAAGAGCCTAAGAAGCCAGATATTTGAGAACATAGCCCAGGAGGGGGTGAACCACGGTAAAACCTGTGTCATGTGTGTTGTTTATTGCGTATTTACTTTATGTCAGTAGTTAGACTATGAATGGATGAATGAATACTTTTGTTAGATATGTTAGAATGGGTGCATAGGCTTAATAGGTGAATGGACCTTAAGAATAAACATAAAGAACATTCAGATCAAGGCCTGAAGAAGAGGAAATGCAATCCTAGGTCCCCACTCTATCCCAGACTGCAAGCATCTGAGCATTGCAGTCACCCATAGGACTATCTCGGGTGAGACTACGCAGTGCATTCTGTGTGTTGCATTTCCTTCTGGTTTACCAGGAGGGCCGGTAGTTTTAGAGGGTTTTGTTGGAAAACTATTCAGATCTGAACTTGGGTCAACCAAGAAGTATATAGAAAGAGTAATATACCAACAAATGGTTCTGTTGCCGGCTGGAACTACATGGGATTAAGTGAATGGGATTCGTAGAAGAAGCATGTGGAGAATGAAGGTATAACAAGGGAATGTTCAGACTGTGGAATCCAATGAAGGTGAAGATCGAAATATGGTTGAAAACAAAGGATCTTGAGTTTGTGCAAAAAGATAACATAAACCCTAAGTTAACACTACACAAATATCTGGATAAGTACGTGTTTAGCGACTTGCATGAGGTATTTTTCTATGATTTCCCACATGTGTTGTAGGAGTGGCTATTGAGGCTGACAGACAATCGCCCTATGAATCGAATCAGAAAGATCAAGTGGAATCCTTTGGATATAGTGCAGTTACAACAAGTTAACAACAAATTCACACACGCAGTAGATTTCTGGTTAGATAATATTGTTGCAGGGTTTATCACATAATTTACAGTAGATACCTTGAAGTCTTACAATGCAAAAAAAGCATGAGTTTCTAAAAGGACCTAGAGGTAGGTATATCATATCGATGCATAATTCAATCAAGATGTTACTGTATAACAACGGTGTGATGACTATGGAATCAGACAACTAAACTTCCTTGCATGCATGGGGGAAGGGGGGAAGCACTGACAAGAGGTGGAGAAATGGAAGAAGAGATGGATAAGGGAAATAAGGAGGAGGCCATGGACCCAATCATGATGGAGGAAGATCAAATAAAGCAGATAATGGCAACAACTAGAAAGATGCACAGTGGAGTACCCTACCAATATAAGATGAATAATAAGAAGAGAGACATAGTAGATAGAGAAGGCTTGGCAAGTGAGGAAGAAGAGGTAGAGGATTGTTGGCACAGGGGCAAACCTAGGGTTCAACACTTCAACAACGCACCAAAAAAACCCTAACTACCGACCCTTTCAACAACACCTGCGAAGTAGGCGAAGTCTCACCCGAGATAGAAGCAGGGGGGGTTACATGACTCGGGTGTCTGTAACCAAGCTGGGACACAAATATGTGATAATAACACTTCACGGAGTATTCTAGCAACACTTAGAAGGTGACATGCATTAGTTCATTAGCTTTATTAACATCCTAAAACATACCCAAAGATATATCGGCACAGTATAAATAAATATTAAGCACTTTAACCACTTAGCACACAACAATGAGTTAGATATAACATTCATTCATCTTTAAGTAAAGCACTAAGCATCAACAGATATATCTATCATACATTATAATGAAGGCACTAAGAAAATCAATAACATAAATAACATAGCACAAAGAAAACTAAAGACACAAGATATATGTGGTTCACCCCAGTGTGAGGCTACGTCCACCAACTGTTGTGTCTTCTTTATTATTCTTCAATCTCTTACATTCATCCGCTCTTGTGCACTAAGACACAAAGCCGAGCTTTGCATAGGACAGGATATTTGCACACTGAGCACTTGATCCTCCTTCCAAAACGAGGTCTAGGAACATAGCCAAATTCTCTATCGAGCACATAGCCTTAACACTTACACATTTTGTTGCACAAAGCAACTCAAAACTACTTTCACTTATATTCACAAGCAATTTCCTTAGCTTCCCCTCTTCTACCATGCATTATTACTTATTTATACTTTTACAATCCCTTACAATAAGGCCTAATCATGGGTAAACCCATGGGCCAACATCCCATAACCCATTACAAAAACCCTAAGGAACCCCTTGTTGGGTCCACATAGCCTGCAAAATAAGTGAGATCCATGATCTTAGCTCCGCCTGTGTGCTCCGTCCAAACCTGACTAAGGTTTCCTCAAAACTTGGTCGAGGGCTAACAAGCCCCCAAAACTCACATGTGACTCGTACCGAGTCACTCAGGTCTGGGCAATGTCACTTCGAAGGCCTCGAGCTTCACTCAAGCTACCTCAAATTACTGCTTCGCCTGAGCCTCCTACTCAACGATCTCTTGGATCATTTTCTCTATAACAAGCCCTTCCAGGCATTGTTCTACTGTCGCAACCACTTGGTCCAATTGCGAGCCTTGTCCTTAAATTTCTTCAAACACCTTGCAGGCTTCATTCTACACAGGTTGTAGTTTCTGCGTGACTTCCATTACCCTACCCCGGATGGTAGTAACCTGTTGATGTACCATGCACTGCTCTTAGGACCTCTTCATTCTTTCAACTGTGGTGAGAAACTTCATCTACGCCTGCATGGAGAAAGACTGCTATTGCGCCTCATGTAACTGTGCTTTCAATTTCCTTAGCTTTGGATCTTCTGTGAGGCGTTCATATGTCTGCACACTTCTATCGCTCAACTGTTTGCATTCTAAGGTAAGGGATCTAATCCTTAATACTGCGTTATTAGCTGCTTCCTCCCTCTGGTCATGCACCTCCTGAGGGGTGCTCGATACTACTTGGATCTCCAACTATGTTATCATCTCTTGAAGTTGATGGATGGTCTCAGTGAGATTCACTACTTGAGCCTCGATCGACTCTTGTTCCTCTTGTGCCAAGCCAGTCATAGAGTGACATGCTTTATTTACCACTTCTTTGACCATAGTATTCTCTACGAGCAACTACTCCTTTTCTCTCTATAGATTCTCTTTGTCCTCCTGGAACATCGCCCAAAACTCTTCTCTCTCATTTTCATACACGATTACACAATACCACTCTATTCATAACTGATCTAAGACTTCATCTTTCTCTTGTTTCAAGGCTTATGTAGCCTTCTCCTTTTCTTCCTAGATTTTTTGAAGTCAAGCCTCTTTCGCATCTGCTAGTCTTCTCAATTGGGCTAGCTCATCCCCTAATTCTGCAATCTGTGACGAGGAAGGCGCAGTAGGTACTGCACAGACCAAACAAATGGCTTGTTGTACTTTGTTCAATTCCTTTTCGATCCTTCCATACAGCTCTTCCTGCTTCTCTCCATATCTCTGCAAGATGTCCTCGGAAGCATCCTCCATGGCTCTGTGGACCAAGCTGATGTCATCTTCCATGAGCGTTGCTTATAAATGGGGCTTACTGGCAGACATCTTCTTTCTTGCTGGAGGTTTCTGTGGAGAAACGTTCCTTTTCTGCAGTGTTATTGTTTCAGCAGGGGGGTATTTCGACGGTGTGGCTTCACCTTCTCCTTGCTTTTATCCTTCCTCCCCTCCTCCTTTTCCATTTTCTTTTTCTCCTCCTCCTAGCGAGCCAAAGCTATTTTCTTCAAAGGCATTTTCCTCCTCATCGGTTTCTATATTCTGGACTTCTTCCTGCTTTTTCTTCTTCTTTGTCCCATTGGACTGTCCAACATGTTCGACCCGGGTGACTAGGGGGATTCCTATGGTTTCTTTGTCAGAGAGTTATGCATCAACAACAGGTACAAGGAACTCCTCCGACCACTCCTTCATGATCTGCTCCATATCTTCATCTGTCATCTTGTAATATGATTGTAAATATTCCTTTCTCTCATCTCTGCATGCAGTGATATATATAAAATGCGGATCTGCACAGAACTTGGCTATCAGTCTGTACTGGCGCAAGGTGTGCGGTGTCATGCACGAAAATGACTCAATGACAACCTTAAGTTGTTGATAATATGCATGGAACACAGTGTTTGATTGCCACTTCTTTGACACGATGTTGGTGTACCACAAGGTAGAAAACCTAGCGGCCAACGATTCTAATGGTTAAATCTCTGGAAAGGTGGCTCCTTTAGGAATTTTCCAAGAGAATAATGCGATTAAAACAATCAACCAATTGAAGTGGAATTTGTATCCCAGATCCTGATCTTCACGATAGTCTTTCTCGAGTTCATTGACAAGGTAAATCACCCAATTCATTTGCATTTCCTCCACACATTTTCCTGCGAGGTCCACCACAAACCTGGTGACCTATGTGGGGTGATTATTTCTTGTGATATTTCCAGCTACGAGTTGGCAGGCGAGATGCACTGCACCATCCTGGATAGAGGCTACTTTGTAGCCTCTCTTTCCTTTTTCAAATTCATCGTAAGATTCCTTGATGAGTTGTGCTAAGGAGCAGTCTGAGGCCTTCCCTGGATAAAACTACTGAGGGTCAGGTCCCTTCATGCTTAATCATGTAATCAAGTGGATCAACGTCAGATCCACAATAATATTTCAGTTGAGCCATAGGTATCCACCATGATAGCACGACAATAGGAGTTTAACGCAAGCGTTAACCTCCTGGTGACAACCAAAATGGGGAATCTTCATCACATTTAGCACGGTGGACTATGCCAACTCCTTAATCCATGGCTGGGAGATGAGGCGAGGCTTCTTCCTAGTTTTCCTCGTCAAGTATCGGTGGGGTGCGAGCATAACATAGTTATTTCTATCGCCTAGATTGAAGTCAATGTTCTTCAGTAGTGGGATCTGTCCTAACTGACTCCCAACTACGCGTATTCCTTTCGGAATGTATGGGGTGATTAGGGTGTATTCATACTCTTGTAGGATGTTGTCATGGTTAACCATGCCAATAAAAGGTGGGATATAGTCTGGAAAGATCAACAAGATCTTCTTCACATTAGCCATATCGTCATGATGCTTAATTCACTGCTCAGTCGTGGGGTTGACACGGCCAGAACATCGTCCAGTCGAAGGGGAAGCCTGTAGTCCCCAGGTCGACGACGCTTGTACACCTTCAGATAACGGTTTATCAACCATCAGCTTCTTGAATATCTCCTCAACATACTTCTCTAATTCAGTAGGTTCGCCCGACATTATCACTGTTAAACAGACAGGTCAAGGTAGGCGAACGGATAAGTGGGGTATACAAACGAACAACGACATCTAGTTTATGATAACACAACTCAACACATAATCAATTCTTTGTTAGCTTAGTTAATCGCGGGGTGGAAAAAAGTGGTCCCGACGTAGCATCCGACATGTTAAATAAGCGGGGCCTCGTAACAATTCTTCCAACGGGCATGGATGCTTTCATCAATGTGAATTTGTCCATTATGGTGTGGTCTCAATGTCCCAAAAGTGGTCCATCCGCCCATAAATGCATTTTCTAACCATTTTGGAGTGTCGTTCTAATGACAGGGTGCCTCCATTGGCCAAATAGATTCGTTGGGGCTAAGTCCCATTCTGCGTGGTCCTGTTGTTCCCACAAGGTTCAAATCCTGCGAACCTGCCTCCTGCGAGGTTCCAGTTTGTGAAGTCTTCCATCTGTTCTCTGTAGCTTCCTGTAGCTTTTCTAACTTGGCTTTATTTTTACTGAGCTTCCTTGCCTTCTTTCCTATGATATGAGTCTCTCTAATTGTTTCTGGATTCCTCTTTCCATTCTTATTCTTATCTTCTCCTAGCATAGTGACTTCACACTGTTTATGTGCTCTCAAAGGGTCTGAAGTTAATATCCCTTCTCTTAATACTTCATGGGTGGATATACTTCTTTCTTGCATAGATAGGTCCTTCAAACCTTCTTGCATTCTTCCAACCTTGACAGCTAATTCTCTTGCTTTCTGTTCCTCCCGTGTTGTTACTTTGTTCTATTGCTTTGACTTATCCTTTCGTTATTATATTAGTCGATCTATTTTTCTAGCTATGAAATGCCTTAGTTCTTTCTTTTTCTTTTCTGTAGCTTCTCCTTCTGCTTTCCTTTTGATATGATCCTTTTCAATCCAAGTCTTTCCTAAAACAAGTGGGAAAGGGGCGTTGTTCTCAACAAACTTAATGACTTCAAATTCCTCTTCATTCGATGTTCCATGGATAATAATAGGTACATTAGTAACTCTTCCACATAGGGTTATCATCTTACCTTTAAACAAGCCTATCCTTGCCAATGAAGGTACTATAGTAGGCTTTCCAAAAAATTCCCAAGTGCCTTTTGTCATAATATTCACTTGTGTTTCTTCATCCAAGACACAGTCTATGTTGAAGCCTTCTATTCTTATATTTATGTGTTGTTTTACTTTCAAGATATCTACTAAACTGACATCTTTGTGAAAATCCATCATTTCTTTCAACTGTAATAACATAGTCTGATATTTTTCTGGTTCTTTCTCTTTATGATTCTCTAACATGCTCTTAGTCTCTTGACTTCCTTCATATTTTTCTTGTCTCATGTTCATTCGTTCAACTTTAGCAATCATCCTTGGACAATCCTCAACCTCATGGCCAACAATTTTATTGTAATATCCCTGTTTCCCCCAATTTGTAATTAATCATAAAATAGGATTACCATGCTAAGGCATGTGGACAGTGTGAATGTATTATTGTTTGAGTTGTCAATAACTAACTATGGGGGTGAAGCCTTGAAAGTACTTTCCATGTTATCACTAGAGGAAAGACTAATAAGATTATAAGAGAGGGTTCATTATATCAAATAACCCCAAATTTCCCTTGATGGGGATAATAAATCTCCTTCGGATCCCAAGGAGAGAAATTAGTTAATGAAGAAAGGAACAGTGGTTGAATTATCAACCACCCCCATGAATGGAAGCATGTTCTAGCTGCAAAATGTCATCCCGAAGTACCACAAAGAACTACAGACCCGAGCTTCCTTCTGATAGAAGGAAGGTAAGATACATACACACGGATAATCAGAAAGGAGAGAGGAGACGAGAGCAGAAAATCTCGTAAGGGAGATGCGTGGAGCTCTCCAAGGGGGATAATGAATAGAAGGCCACGAGATTGAAGCTGAGTGAGCATCTGATAAACCTCGCCAGGGCCATAACAGAGAGATAAATCTCTAAAAGTTCGTATAGAACATAACCCGAGCATAAGATGAAGCAGAGAAAGAATCCTTGACAACCGTGAGAGTTCCTTGGTGATATCATGGCTTGGCACAGGGGTGGCCAGAGTGCTAAGAATGAATGCCTCTGAGCCTACGATCGGGTGGAAGGACGAACACCCACAATCAGTTAGTTGGCTACCACCTGTAATAGATAAGTAATCACATATCTTGTGTATTTAAGTGGTATTGTGAGTTAAAGTTGGATATCCCATGAATGGTTCAGGAATGTGCTTGATTTCTTAATGGATAGACTGTATCCCTTCTATTTCTTCTTGATTGTGTATTTAGGCAAGTAAGAAATTATATGGTTTAGACATGACTTGTACTCATAAATGCTTGCATCCTGTGGTGGCGTAAGCTAGAGCCACGAACTGTGAGTTCGTCGACCCTAGGTACAGTTTCATGTATGCATGCCTACACTCCTAGTCATTCTGAGTCCCTTGGAGGATGGAGCTTGTTAAGCTCAGGAGAGGTAGTGCAGATATACACAGGCTCTCTGTGAAGCAAAAAGACACTGAGAACTACTTAAGTTCTAGTGCTGAGAAATGAACATAAGGGGTGCACGAAAGAGTTCTTCCAAGTGTTACGTTCAAGAGAAAGAGTGCAAAGCTCTTAAGCCTTTAAGAGACAACCAAGCTCAAGAAGAATAGCGAGATTCAAGTATCGAAAGAGAATATCCTTTCATTCAGAAGGTGAATGGACGAGACCCGTTTGGAAGAATCAAAGGTCTGTCATGGCTGTTAGATTTAAAGAAGGGGCGTAGGCGTTAGCGCCTTGACTCCCTCGGTCTTCACAAGTTCAACGAATGTTGGCAATCATCATGAAGGGGACGGATCCTATGAAACCCGAAGTAGTGATGTGACCTAGATCATAGATCCAAGGATCTATCGGGACCCTCCTTGACTGTCGGATTGGCGAGATCGGAGTTCAAACATTGGGAGAATCGCACGTTGGCACGACTAAACTTCTAAAACCAGAAGTTGTGATGTGATCTGGACCATTGGATTGAGGAAGGGAATGGATTGTTGGTCCAACGCAGGCAGATTAACATAAGGCGTACGTGGGAATTCTAAAATCCCTAAGGACTAAGCTCATAAGAGACAAGCGCTTTTTAGAAGAGCAGATAAGGTCCAAGAGGCGAACTTGTTTCAAGTTTGTAAGCGGAAGTTGAGACCATACATCAGGGCTTGCAGGAAGTAAACCGAAGTTCAAGACCTTCGAAACATTTGAAATATTCCAATTTAGGGAAGAAAGAGAAAGCTCAAGAGGAGGAGAAACAGTGATCGTTGGATCGATCACTGTGAAAGATCTGGATCATTGGAACCATGTCCAGAAAATTAGAAGAACGTGCAGGGAGGAGATCAGATCTCAATAGTTATATCTGAGTGTGTGGACCAACAACCATTGGATCTAGAGGAAAGAGCATGAGATTTAACCTTTTGGAGTTGCACAGGAGAGTGTACTTTGTGAAGTCCTAAAGTTCCAAAATCATCGGAACTGTCCATCGTCAGGGGAACAGGTGGCAACAGATCTGAGAGTTAGAAGGATCAGACTTCAGAAAATTTGCGAGGGGGAGAGTGAGAGTTCATGAATTTTGAAGTCATGAGGTCAATCCTAGCCATTGGTGCTGGGAAGGGTACATGGCAGAAACCCATAAGCTTTTAAGGAATAACCCTTCAGAGAAAATCCAGAAGAAGAATACCCGATGAGCTAGGAGCCGCAACAATCCTAGCCATCCGTCGAGAAGGGACGCATGGCAAGAGATTAGCATTTCACTGACTCACAACTTGGGAAGTAAGAGATAGGAGTCGTGAGAAATCATGAATTCCAAGTTCGCGAAAGGATCCTAGCCATCCATCGAGAAGGGACGCGTAACGAGAGATCAGTGTTTCAATGACTCACAACTCAGGAAGTCAGAGATAGGAATCGTGAGAACTTGCGAAATCTGAGTTCGCGAAAGGATCCTAGTTGTCCATTGAGAAGGGATGCATGGAGAGATATCAACATTTCATTGAATCACAACTCGGGAAGTCAGAGATAGGAGTCGTGAGAACTCGCGAAGTCCGAGTTCGTGAAAGGATCCTAACCGTCCATTGAAAAGGGATGCGTGGCAAGAGATCAACGTTTCGTTGACTCGCAACTTGGGAAGTCATAGATAGGAGTCGTGAGAACTCGTGAAGTCCAAGTTCGCAAAAGGATCATATCCGTCCATCAAGAAGGGACGCGTGGTGAGAGATCATTGTTTCATTGACTCGCAACTCAATAAGTTAGAGATAGGAGTCGTGAAAACTCATGAAGTCTGATTTCGCAAAAGGATCCTAGCCATCCATCAAGAAGGGACGTGTGGCGAGAGATCAGTGTTTCACTTACTCGCAACTTGGGAAGTCAGAGATAGGAGTCTTGAGAACTCGTGAAGTTCGAGTTCGCGAAAGGATCATAGTCGTTGATCGAAGGAGGGATCCAGATGTTCATCTGGAAAGTGGATATCGGGAAATCAGGAATCAGGGAAACAGAGGTAAGCCAACCTCCAAAGTCCCGAAACGCAAAATCCCGATTCGTGAGAGGATATCATGATCGTTGGATCGCGAGAGAGTGTGGATCGTTGTTCTGGCAAGAGAAACTCGCTAGTTCAGGTTTTAGAAGAAGGGAGACGAGCAATATTTTGACAACGTGAAGTCGCGAAGCACTTAGAAAATTTTCCCCAGGTCATAGCGAGGGATCACATTGAGAAAGATTAAGGGAGGAGCTAGTACGCACTAGGCTCTAGTTCGGAAGTTCGAGAGTTGGAAGAGTCAGGGTTGGCTCACATGAAAATACCCAGCATGGGAAGTCGTGAAGCACCTTTTGATAGGCATGTGTTCACAGCTTGAGGTCATATGAAGGAAGGGGATAGCATGGAGAGCTATCACCTGTTGCTCAAACCCTTCAAAGGGGCCAGGAAAGAGCCTGCGGCTTGGAAGAACTTGCAATTGAAGAAAGGGGAATCTAAAGAGAGTTAAGAAAAAGTGAATTTTTTTTATGCCCCGTCGTGGGTGTGTTACAAATTGGTATCAAAACATGGTTACAACACTTGGCCTGCTTGGGATCATGTACGAGTCACGTAAGGAGATATTATGATCTGCATTTACTCCTTGACGAGAAGGACTGTAGATTGAACCTATGATTTTGGGAATTCTTTTTGAATTTCAGCAGAAGAATTTCTTTAGCCCTTGTCAAAGTGATAACTACTCTTACCAGAGTAGGGATATGCTAATTAAGATTTATAATAAGACTTGAATGTGGATAGCTGAAGGTGGAAGGGTTCTGTCAAGGGAAACTGAAGCCAAAAGGACGGATGGCCTGGTGTTCGTAACACTGCTTCTAAGCATGGGCAGTTGGAACTTCATGCACTAATGATGGTGGATTGTATAATGGTTAATACCTTTGTGGGCTTAAAGGAATCTGATAGGATCAGGTAGGATCCTTGGTAGTTATAGTTACTGCTTTATATTAAAATTAGACTATATAACTACTCATAACAAGAGAAAAGTGAGATGGGTAAGACCCTATGGACGTTGAGGCAAGGAGGTTTTCTTGCTAAGACATTGTCGCATAAAGAGGAAAGTGGCCCTGGTTGGTTATAGCCATGAGAGAAGGCAAAATCAACACGAGATATGACTGTGAGATTAGTCTTGTAAGTGACTGAAATATCAAACTAAAGGACACTAATGATGAAATTAAACTATCAAGTGAATGCATTAGGTAAAAAGGTGCAATAGATGCACCTACATATACATGATCATAAGGATGCTTGGAAGATTCTTGGAAAAAGGATATAGAAGCCTGATATGTCCATGTGTGTGAATGACATGGAAAAGGTGTAAGAAATAAGCTAGCATAATGAATACTTAGTTGTGTTTAATTATGCTTGAGTGAATGGGTTTAATGCATTGTGAAGCTTCTTAATATGAAGCCTGATATCAATACCAATTAGGTATGAATGATATTAAACATGCAAGTGATGCATGTGTATGATGAAAGAGTATAGTTGTACATGGAACCATATGGTTTCCCCGATGAGGGAAATATAAAGCAAGAATTGCTCTTGTCCAGATTAAACGAATATTATGGATGCATGGCTAACTCCATTCTAAAGAGTCATGAAAGTTTTGTTCCAAGTAATAGCTTGAGGGGAATGTATTCCCTTTCCTCAGGGAATACTAATATGATTAGATAGAAGGGTAAATGAGCAAATATGTTATGTTGTCATAATAAGAGGCAAATGATTATGCCTTTGGGAATCACATGAGAAGGATTGTGAACAATCCTGAGTTAACTGATATTAAAAGTAAAGATGTATGTGGGTTGTGAAATATACCTATGACAACTACATGCAGGCTTAGGATTATGAATATGGTTAAATATATCATGGATGTAAGTTAACATAACTAGAATACATATGGATACGTAATTAGGTACATGACAAAGATGCATGTTTATATTCCTTAAGGAATATTTGGTAAACAGATAAAATCTATCTCGAGGTTGATTCTAGCACAAATAGTGATGGATATGCAATAAGGAAGTTGCATGCTGAAGGAATTCCCTATGGAGGAACTATGTGAAGACTCTGTCAAGAAAACAAAGTCACAACCTTACTGACTGTTGAGAATTAAGCAGTAAGCCACAAGTTTATATGAATATATATATAT
>SNQJ01S0040460.1:157882-171231 GCA_010110895.2 Picea sitchensis | reverse complement strand
CATGGCCATCAACTGCTCTTCAAGGACAATGCGCACATTTCTGTCTTCACACATCTCTTTCATCAAATCTCTCATAGTTAGCAACTCTTCTTTAGATAATGAAAATGTATGAGAACTATCAATACTTGAAGCTTCTGCCATCCTTAGAAGATATCCAACTTCAACACAAAAACTTGCACAAAAACCAATAGCTAAATCTCAAGCTATCAATGGAAAACACATGAGCAAAACAAACTTATGCTCTGATACCACCTGATCTGAAAATAGAAAGGCTGACTTGTTATGCTATGCAAGCACCCTCTACTTCATTAAAATAAACTTTACAGGACCTTCCTTCATGTGTTAAAATATGCAAGATAAACTTATGTGTTAAGTTCATGTATCTTCTTTTAAATGCTTATGTGTGAGGACTTGTTCTTTAAATGGTTAAATATGTACTTGAAATAAATACACAGCAACACAACTTGCAACAAATAAACCATCAAACTCAAAACAATCACAACATGATAAAGGAGTTCACCCCCCTCCGGGCTACATCTCCTTGAGCCTCCATCAATGGACTTGGCTCTCTGGGATTAATTAGTCAAAATTTCTTTTACAAGTTGCTGCTCAACTCCAATGGAACAACAGATTGTACCATTGAGATCAAAACACATAAAAACCCCAAAAATGACTAATAGAACTCTCAAAACGGATCATGGCTCATCCGGGCATGACCTCTTCTACATGTGGCCATAAGCTTTCCTGAGGTTCTATTTGGAAAAAACACCTGTAAAAGTCCTCAACAGCCTCTGAAACCTGTCCCAATGTGTTCAGATCATATCAATTAGCCAAAAATGATTATTCAATCACAGAAAACAAACATAGGCTCACCAAACCATGTCCTCGATCAATGAGGGATTCAAGCTCCCTGGAGCTTGCTGAAACTTCAATGGTGAAAAACTTGCAGAAGAAGTCTTCAAATGGCCTTGAAAACAGCACCAATGGATCCAGCACTTCCAAAAACCCCTAGTTGGGCTTTTACGGCACCTCAATCGTCCAAAAGATGAAGAAGTTAGGCCTTCTCCATTTTCCTCCTTCAAGCTTTCTGAAACTGGCTCTACAAAACGCACCTCTATGTGCATGAACCAAGAACATGCTCCAAAATGCACGTTAAAACCTAGCCCCGTGCATAACCGAAAATCAGTCCAAACTGTAGGACGGTTAGGGAGCCTCCAGCCCCTAACTGCCTAGCACTCGGGCATATGGTGGCATAAGACCTCGCGCGTTGGAAAATGGTGGTTATACCTGTTATAACCGTGCAACTTCCGGTTTGGGGTCACATGTGGTTTCAAACCCGCACCAACATTTAACACATGGTTATATATATGAAACCACGGGTCTTGGTTTCAAACCCCGCGCCAACATTTAACACATGGGTATATATAAAATACAATACAATGCGCGCGCGCCAATCGGTCGGGCTTTAATATATATGTTGAGTCATATGTAATAAAAAAAAACCACGGGCCGGGGCTAAGCCCTGACCCAACCCCCTGCCCATTATACCAAAGGGCAAACACAAATACATTAAAACTTGTATACCTAACAAGTATTAACCCGTGGCCCAACGGTCGAGCAGTCGTGCGAAGGCTTATGCATGGTGGGAGGTCGGGGGGTCGAACCCCACGGCCTCCAAAAAAAAGTTTACATACAACCAAATAACCAAACCCGGGGTGCCATGTGGCAGCCCTTGATTGGGCCACGTGGCACCTTACCATTCGCCCAAATGATGCCATGTGTCAAAACTTGATTTGCCCAACTGTCAACCAGTAAATGCCTGCCACGTCAACTGCCACGTGTGAGTCGTACGACCTCTACCATGTCATCATGTATGGATCTGCCACGTCACTGTATGGACTGTACGGACCTGCCACGTCACCGTACGGACTGTACGGACAGGTACAGTTAGCATCAAATTTTTGCATGTTTGCCTTGGCAAACAGATCGCGATATCTTCTCCATACGGACTCTGTTTGAGAAAGTAAATATACCACTGGAATTAGGAAGATGAGACGGATGCAATGACACCATTTTCATCGCATTATGAGCACTTTGAAATTTGAGCAAATTTTGATCCCCTGGTCCAGATTTTGATCATTGTGTGGGGTTAGTTTTTCTAATGGAAAAAATGATTTGAATTGTAAGAAAGGTAAAATTACAGCATGTAGAGTGAGAGATCAAACTCAGAGATGAGAAACAGATGCTGAATAGACAGAAGTAAGAGAAGAATAGTAGAACAGTTTGAAACAGAGAAAAATTGTAGAACAGATAGAAGCAAAGAAGAATTGTAGAACAAATAAGAAGAGGTAAGAATTGATCTATCTGTACTGGTGGTTATTCAATCATTTATTTATGATCAGGGAGGTCAAGTGGTGATAGGGAGGATTGTAGTCATCTGTTATTCAATTTGGTGCTTGAATATTGGAAGTTGAAGATTTCATCTAGTTGTGGCTAGAAAATAGGGTGGCGGGGTGGTGCTAGGTAAAACACAGAGTTTTATGCATACAAATTGTTGCTTGTATAATACCAATTGGTGCTGGAACAATCAGGGAGTTGATGCTTCCTTCTAGTGGGTGCTAGAGAAGTAAGAGGGTTGGTGCTCTCAACAAGTTGGAGCTTGCAAAACAGAGGTGGTAGCATCACTTTGAATTGGTTCTCAAAGATATATCATGTATAGAACATAAAATACTACCTATCATTTGAAGAAGAGGTTTTCTCCCTTTATGGGTTTCCTCATGAAAATCTATCTCTGTGTATATCTTGTGTGTGACTGATGTTCTTTATTTATGTTGGTAATATCTTGTATAATATTGATGGTCACTTGGAAGAGATTAAAAATTAATTTGAATAAGTCATATATTGTTTAAGATCAGTAATAATTGATTCACCTGCCCCTCTCAGTTGTCTTAGTAATTTCAACAATGCCCCTAGGACTTTTGGAATACGTTGATCCCAATTGTTGTTCCTAAGTTTATACTTAAGGCTCAAAGTATAATATCAAGGCATCAAGAAATAAGGAAAGTTTTAATATTTCTTTTTCTACCTCAGTTGTATGAGAAAAAATACCTTAAATGATGTTGGCACAGGGACATACCCAGGGTATAGTATAATAGCTCAGAGGTCATCTTTCATGTCTGAGTTAAAATTAAAAGCATTGGGTATAATGAGAGAAAAACATAAAGTTGTTAGACAAAGTGAGGTATCTATTACAGAAGAATATTACTTTACTACAGAAGAAGAAGACAGATGATATAACCTTAAATGAGACATAAAATGTAGCAATCCAATTAACTCATAGGTCTTGTATTTACTAACAATAAAATAGAGGAAAATTTTTGCGCTATTAAATTACTAAATGAAATGTAACCACAGTAGATGTTGTACTAAGCTGTGATTAGGCATTCATCAAGGAAATATATATAATATGCTGAGATATGGAAAGATAGAAGAACACATAACACAAATTGAACGAAATGTGGAATATCTTATCTGCACTTGTATTAATATTCAATAAGGAGAGTTTTCTCAATTACATACAGCAAGAAGCAACCCTTCTTTAGTCTTTTGAAAATATATTTATACAAGAGACTCTCAACCCTAGGCAGCTGGAATTCTCGTTATTCCTAGGTAATAATGGTTACAAAATGAAAACCTGAACCATTTCACTTGGTTCCTCTCTATCTCTTTCTCATACCGTAAGAAACGTATATGCACATGTTACTTCATTGATTATTTTAGGTACTTCCTTTACCTCACTCAAGACATTCGACACACCTTCTTAGAAATTGTACTAATAGTCTAGAAGGCTCTATCACATCTTTTGCCTCAAAAAGATACAACTTCTTTTGTAATTGTGGCAACCTGTCTTCTATCCTTTTATCTTTAGATGTCATTAACTGTAACTGTAAATTTGGATTTACCAGCCATATATCTATTTGAGTTATGTGAACCTTATTTAGCTGTGAAATTTCAGCTTGAGCTACCTCTAAGCTTTCTTTGATGTCAAGTTGATGCTTTACAATGTCAATTTGTCCTAGTGTTTTAGAACAATCATTCTTTATGAGGCCTAGTGATTCTTTATCAAGCAAATGAAAAATCTCTTTTATTTCCTTGGTCATTCTTTTACTCTCGGCTATATTGGCCTCCCATGTCTTTAATATTATATCACCTCTTACCTACTCTGCAACAGTCAATCTGGGAGTTAAAGGTATTTATTCTCTAGCAGATAACACAACTGATTCTTGAAAATTGGTCTGGGCTGCAGTAGCCTCTCTTTCTCTGAAACCAATATTATCCAATGATTGGCTTACTTCCTAAAAATGATTTTGGATGTTTTCTACCTTAGAAAAAACGCTTTGTTGTGCTATTTCCAGTTTCTTTATCACTTCCAATACTTGAGCTTGAAACACTGCTATATCCACAACCATTTGCTCAGTGGAACTAACCTTGTCTTGTAGTTGTTTTACCAACTCATCTTGTTAGATAGGTTGTGTTTTGCTCACTTGCATATTCTTATGCATCTCATCAAGACTGGACTTGAGCAGTTGGATTTCTTGTTTATCACTAGCTCTATTCTGTTCCATCCCTTTATTGACTTCATCTTTGACATTCTTTTCTGTAGTCCTTATTTGATTTTGCAACTGAATTATCATCTGATTCTTTTGCTTCAGTTTTTCTTTCAGATTATCAACTAAGAATAGGTCAGATGTTGTAAAAGCTCCCAAAGAGCCTGCTACCTCTATAGCAAGGTCTTTTTCTTCCAAATTTTGTCCATCCAATAGTAATCTATGATTTTGTTGACAGTTGCACCTTTTTTTTGGTGCATTTATTTCTTCACCACAAATTTCCTTTTCTTACTGAAAAATAAATCGGAAGGAGGTATGTCTTCAATAGGGATAGGCGTGAGATCTCCTATGAGTATTACCTCTGCATTGGGATTTCCTCTAGTGAACTATAATGGCATTAAAACCTGAATGGGTTTGTCGATTTCTGTGGATAACTGTTTCCTGGTTCCATCTGTAGTCGATTTATCTGATGAAGATAATGGCCTATCTTCTCCTTTATTTTTTAGTGTCTCTGCTTGATCTTTGGCCTGGTTATCTGATACCTCTATGTTGATGGGTGAAATCGACCATCCGTCAACTGAGAGAGTGGAACCGGTTTGGGGTTGTCTAATAACCCAAGCCGTTTGGAATGAACCACCCTGATGGGTTTAGAAGCTCTATTAGCCGATCTAAGGTCCTAAGAAAACAAAAGAAAACTAATCTAAACTAACTAATCTAACTAAAACTATATAAAACTAACTAAACTAACTAATAAATAAAACTAACTAATAAACTAATCTAATTAAAACTAACTACTAAACAAACTAAACAAAACTAATTATTAAAGCAAACTAAACTAATCTAACTATTCTATATATATAATTTACTAATTACTACTATACTAACTCTAACTGCAATATAACTTATTCGCAAAATGTAGAATATTGACAATTTACAGATTTAATTAAAACCTGAAAAACTCATTTGCATTCTTCCCTAAGACAGTAAAAGATATTTTTTGATTTTTATGATTTTATGAACAAGAAATAAAACAGAAAGCTAATTAAACTAAAACACTAATCTAAACTACAAATATATCTAATCAAATCAACGAAAATAATCACAAACTAACCTGGAAATACGCTCCAGATTTGCCCTATGTATGATGACTGTACTAGCAAATCGGAGGAAGGAAACTCACACCGATTAATCCAGAAGCTTCTCGTAAACGATAGTTGCAATGCTCTTTAAGTTCGTTTACAGGACAAACAAGACATAAAAATCATAACAATTATATGATTTATAAATCTCCACAATTAGGTAAACCTGTTATGCAAAGATTTATACAGAATAATCCAATTGATGAAGATGAGAAATCTGTCATTCATAAACTGAATCAAGTAATTGCTATGTTTTTAAATACTAGAAGAAATCAGATATGGATCATGTTAATTAATTCATATCATTTGCAAAAGACTAAGATAGCTAAAGTAGTCATTAACCAAATGCAAATTGATAACATAAACATGAAACAAAAGATTGATATTATGAAAGCTAAAGCTGCAGCAGAACATCAATTTTTGTCTCAGTCTCTATTAGATATCCATTATCCTAGTTCTCCCACAAGCGAGGATGATCCTTATTACACAAAATAATAAATATTTAAAGGTTTTCCACAGGGTAAAACCTCCCTGTGGAAGTTATAAAATTGTTTACATAAAATCTAGGAAGATATCCCAAAGTTAACTAAACTAGGAAACTAAAATAAAAGTAAAACATCCAAATATCCTCTAGAATTTCCATCAAATCCCATGCAATTCGAATTCACCTGAAAAGGACCAAAAATGAACAAATTAGAAGGATCTTTTATTAATAAAATGATAGAAAATTTAATTATATAGACTAGCTACAGAATCCTTTGATTCTGTAGCTAGTCTAAAATAAGATACAGAATCAAAATTGAAATTAATTGAAAATATTTTAAGGAGATTAAATTCAATTATCATCCAATAGCCATTTGAAAACGATTTATTCAATTGGATCTTGTTATACCATTTGAAATCAAAACAGAATCATAAAATCATTCAACCGAATACAGAGATAGGTGTACTCTGTTCGTTTAATTACCACAGAATCGGGTCTAACATAATCATAATCAAACAGTTGAGAAACTGTTTGATATGCAATGTAAAAACAAATCTTATGCATTTGTTATGATGTTTTACCAACAGGAGATATGATCAAATTGAACATAATCGTTTACAATCCGTTATGGCTGTAACGACATAGCAAACGATTTATACCATAAGCGAATCAAACCAATACTGGCGCATAACTGTCCACAAACAAAAACATAACAAGGTGTACGAGATATCCAATCATTTGTTTTTGCAAACTGATTGACCTTGACCAAGATCATTTCATTCAAACGAATCGTAACCGGACTTGGTAAAAATAACATAGTCAATCAATTCGTTTCAAAACCAATCGAATCCAACAGTTGTGAAATCGATTATAATCAAAACAAATGGAAAGCAGCTATTACGTTGCCTTGTCAATCGGGAAATATGAATTCGACAAGATCATTTTCCAATCATTGTGACTGTGTTGGCATAGAAAACAATTCATGCCACGAATAGATCAATTCAAACTGGCGTGAAAATTAATTCAAATAAAATCATAACAGGCTCAAATGATTGGCAATAGAATTCGTAATTAGTTACTGCAAATTGGGAAAACAAGGTCGATTGACTTCGATCGAAACTGTTCATGTGACAATGAATTATAACCAGGTTTGACCAATTTGTTTTGTAACTTGAACAAAGCAGCAATTACAGTCGGAATCCAATTCACCAAATAATAGAATTAATAGTAATCTAATCAAACGAATCAATCGGTTGGGCTTTAGCATAGTTGTTACTAATTGAATCCATTCCATGATTCGGGTGCACCTACACATACTTAAATGAGCATAAAAGAGTATTTCATTCCACATTAAAATCGAACAGAGTTGCTTTTCCAATTTAGAAAATCATAGGACACAGCATGTTGAAAATTCGTAACAACTAAAATCTCTGAAATAGTTTTCCAATCACATCATATGAATCATAACAAAATCAAATCCAAACATGATCGTGTCCCAAACTGAGCATGAAAACATCCTCTTCAAATCAGATACAAACCAATCCAGTCGAAGACAAACTATTAATTTTGTTAACTTAATAAGGCAAACCAATCAATCAAATCCCAACGAAGACCATTCAAATCCAATCAAAATCTATCGATTGCTATAATGGGAATGATCAGATCGTATATCGAATCGAAATTTCTTTTTATTCAAAGAAAAATTATATATAGAATGCACGCATTATAACAGAGTCATTCAAGATGTAAATAGAGCTATTTAAAATTTGAATTCAAATCATTATATCAACCTAGATTATTTACAAAACAAAAACGATGTCAAAACCATACCTGTATAGCAACGAGGCTGCTTGATTATGCCAGTTTGGAATTTACAACAACCATGGCTGATTCCACGTTTTTGAAAAGGATGGAGCCGGTTGTCTTTTGCTTTTTATCTTTTTCTTGGAGCTTGGCTCTTTGACTGGTTAGCACTGCAATTTGATCTTCCAATGATTGAATTCTCGATTGGAGTATAGGAACATCAATGTAGTATCGTTCTAACCATGAATTGCATTGGTCATAGGGTGACTGTGTGGGTTCTGAAAGAGCAGGCGAGGGTTTGGTCAATGGGCCGAGGGTTTCACGAGGCAATTTAATACCCAGGTAGTCAGGGTCATTCTTTAGGCAGGGCGGAAGGTTCGATACAAAATCATAAGGGGGATCGGGACATAAACCCTACAAGTAAGGGTACTCGCTGGCTAAGAATTGTTCTACATCAGAGTCAGAATCCTCACTTAGGATGATAGGGTTGGACTCGACAGAGGGTTTCGGTTTGTTTTTGGCCATTCTCTAAATGAGCCAGGCATTCCTTTTCCCTTTGGCATTAGCAGTAAGGTTTGCCTTGGGATTTTTGCTCATAGGATTTTTAATGGCCTCTGCACTCTTAGTTACAGTGTCGGGTAAGTCAACACCAGGGTCGACTGAGGGTTTAGGTAGTAGGAGATGTAAGGGTACAGGCGGTTCGGTCTTGGTTTCAATTACCACAGGTTTGTCTACCTGTACAGGGCCTGTGTCCTCAAAGCCATTACGGGTGATGAAATCCCTCCAATTATCACCATGCAAACTCAAATGATAAACCACGATAAGTTTGATAAGTCCATGGTGGAACAGGCTGTTGTCAGCCTTCTGCCTCTTAAACTTTTTCGACAGTTTATACAGGGTACGATGACAGTAGAAAGGCATGTTTAAAGGATACCCTATAAAAATCATCAGCAAACGCAGGTGGTAGAGGAACATAAGTTAGTATCGACCTTCACAGGTCATGAACTGCTTGACTAGCATTAATAAGTTGTGCCATCATGGTTTGAGCATAGATATGGGCATACCTCTGTCACAAGAGGTGACTTTGCATGATAGAAACAACAATGTCCATGGCACTTCCTTGACCTTACAATTCTTAAACCAACGTTGTCCCGAGGTAGGTAACCCTGTAGCTGAGCTGATAAACTGTTCATCGATCTCTAACTGTATGTTGCCCACCTTGTCTCGACAGCCATCGAAAGTCACGGAAAACTGTCGTGCTACACAAAGGTTAAAACCCTCAAATAATTTCACGAAGGTAAGCCATCCATTGTCCTCCAAATCTTGGCAGGCATTGTCAAACATTAACAGGGCTTGATTTCCATTGGGCTCGACTCGCACGACTGGTGCCATGGAGCCGAACACATGGTAAAAGAAGGGTTTGTATTCAACAACACACACAGGAGCAGAGCTATCCGAGCTAACAAAAATGAACGAGAAAAAGGGATAAGCATAAATGCGAGCATGCGAAGGTGGTGGAGTCTGCCATGTAAAATATTTATTACCCAAGTACCATCGAGTCATGTGCCCAACTAATGAAATCAAATGTGTATACCAATGCGTGCAAATGTTATTCCATAGTGTTTAAACACCCGACTTACAAATCAAAACCAAAATCAACTATGCGCCAATGTATCAGTTCATATAATCAAAAGTTTAACAAAGGTGCCAAAACGACATTCATATAGTCGACAAGCCAAAAGTTATGAAAAGATTGACATAAGGATTATATCATATATATATATAAAAATTAATCATAACCCCTATGCATTTTCATAGAATCAATGATCAGGAAAGTCATATAAAGTGCAAATCCAAATATTAATGCATTGCAAACTCAATGAAACCCAGTCATACAATCAATATAAGAATGTCCAATGAGTATAGTTCGAAAGTTCTTCCAGCTACATAATGATAAACAAAAGGTAAGCGTAGTAGGCATATCGATAAAAAGATCATGACAGTCCAGATAGTGATCGAAATGTGACTTCGAAAGATTCAGTTTTCACGCTTACAGTCGTGAAAACAAAACAAAAATAAGTGTGTAAATGTCGTAAAAAATGAAAATGTCGTTTATTTGAAAATTGCGACGAAAACTTGATGTTTGCAAGACATAGGTGTAGGCAACTTATAGGATCATAAAAAAGTGAATTGGCTGCCAACAATGGCGACACACTGGTAGAAGCAGTTATCTCTGCAAAAGGTACCAATTCAGATTAAGACAACAAAGATAATTTCAACTCAAAAATAACAACCAGAAAATCGTACAAACATCATCATTAATCATTTTTTTCCAGCAGTGTTTCAAAAGATGAAAACTAATAACAGTCTTAAGATCAGCAAGTCACAATATTAAAGATAAAATCTCCAATACTGCTGGCATAGCCACTGCTGCCAGCAGGCGTCCATAGCCTCGACAGGGTTGCCATTTAACCCACTCTGACATATGTATCCTGCCAAGAAGTTCTGGATCAAAATAAAGGACATTAAAGAGGTTTCTTTTTTTGCAAATTTTCATATACCCGACATTGCTTCGCTGCCAGCGGGCCTATTCAGTACCCCGACGAAGTTTTCTTGGCGTCATGCATGCATTTACCCACTGCCAGCAGACCTGTTCAGTATCCCGGTGGGTTTATAAGCACTTCCCACAGCTCTTATTCATAATTTATTTTATTTTTCTTTCATAAATATATGGCTGAGCGAGGTAACACTGAAAATCTTAATATTTTAACATATTTTTTAGACCTCATCAGAATCTTTTAGAACTGTCCTTTATTTAGATCCAGAGATGCTTTATTTACAAAAACAACTTCCTAAGATAGGGAGACATCTTCTGAGTCATTCCTTTACCGAAAAGGGACAGCGTAAAAAGATAATAGATGATCATGACAAACTTTGCTTAGAGATTGAAATCAGTAAACTTCTTTCAAACAACAAAATTTTCCAACACAGATATCAATTTCAGCAATATATCATTGATGTTTGTACAAAATTTTCAGAAGTTATTTCAGCGAAGAAATTTTCTATCGTCTTTGTCTGAATAGCTCAGTGTATAGGTATGTGTATTTTTCAAAAAACAAAAACTGATAAATTCAAATCAAAATCAAAACAGAAAGAAAACGAAAACACAAACAAAAATGAAATATTTACATAATATACAAGGGTAGTTATTATGCAAAGTATCTTTTCAGGGCTTGGCCATTCACCGGATAGGTGTCAAGCTTCCCTTCAAGATTCTGCAATCGAAAGGAACTAGGACCCAACTTTTCAGCAATTAAAACGGTCCAAGCCACAAGTTTTGAAATTTAGTGTGCCCACCCTTTCCTTCGTGTGGTTTGTCCCATTTTAAGACGAGATCGCCTACTTCAAAATTCCTATCAGAAGTAGAATTAGAATCGAACCAGCTTTTAACCAATTGTTGATGTTGATCTAACTTACGCTTAGCTTGGGCTCTTACCTCTTCCAGCTTCATCAAAGTGTTAATTCAGTTTTCTAAAGGGGGACAATATTCTTCTTGGACTTTTTGTGACAACTGAAGCGAAGGAAGAAGAATGTGAGGTGGTAGAATTACTTCTCTTCCATAAACGAGAAAAAAGGGGGAGTTTCCTATAGTAGCTTTTGGCGTTACCCTATCATCCCACAACGCGTTCAGCAGCGCATTGTGCCAATTCTTGTGATTTTCAACCACAGTTCTCTTGATAATTTTAATCAAGTTCTTGTTTGTTGATTCTGCTAATCCGTTGCCCTGGGGGTAGTAACTAGCAGAATACTTTAGCTTTATTCCTTTTTCCAAAGAGAACTCGCTCATCTCAAGAGAAGAAAAGTATGAAGTGTTTTCAAAGACTAAACAGTCAGGGATACCGAAACGGGTGATAATATTCGATTTTAGAAAAGTGATTACCTGACTGGTGTTGACAGTTCTTAACGCAACAGCTTTAGACCATCGAGTAAAGTAATCTGTGGTTGTCACAATATACTTGTGTTGTTGCGAGGACAGAGGGTTAATTGGACCTATGATATCAAGGCCCCATTGCTGGAAAAGAGAATCTACTAAAACGGGTTGCAAGGGAAAGGATGGTTTTTGCAACCGCCCTGATGCTTTCTGACAAATGATACATTTACGACACAAGGCATGGGCATCCCTAAAAAGCATGGGCCAGTAGTAACCAGCTCTTAAAACCTTATGAGCAGTGGTTTCACCACCGAAGTGACCACCAACTTCTCTTGCATGAAACTCTAGCAAGACTTTTTCTGCTTCGTCCTTTTCAAGACAGCGCATCAGTACGTCGTCAAAATTCTGACGAAACAGTACACCGTTAACCAAATGAAAGGAGGCAGACTTTAGCCTCAACGCTCTTCTCTTGGTGGGGTCAAGGTGATGGGGTGTTGACCCATGTTCAAGACAGAATCTAATATCACCGTACTAGGGACTAACAAGGTTTTGTGCGCAAAATATTAGGCTTTGATCGCTTTGTCCTAGGTTTGACGTATAACTATCTTCTTGCTGTCCTATTTTCGAATCAACAGCCAACTTACATAACCCTTGGCCTCTCACAATCTGAGCTGGGGTGATTTCTAAGTCATACTCCTGCAAGGAGGTGAACCAGTTAGCTCTCTTCTCTCCTAAATCCTTCTGTACTAACAAGTTCCTCACGGCTGGATAAGGGACAATGACTTTCATCCTTGAATTCAAAAGATAGGACTGGAAATGCTTAAATACTTTGAAAATAGCGTAGGCTTGCCGATCAACCGCTGGATAGTTAATTTCAGTACCTTTGAAAGAAGAGTTCATAAAGGCGATGGGTACTTCGTGGTTCTCAACATTCTTCTGAGTTAGGACGGAAGCATAAGAATGGTCAGAAGAAAAAGTATAGAGTGTAAAATCTTGAGAGAAGTCAGGACTCATGAGAGACGGAGCGTCTATTATGGCCTTCTTTATGGCATTAAAAGCTTGATTTTCTGTGGGTCCCCAGTGATATTGGGTGTCTTTCTTAATCAAATTCTGTAAAGGCCTGACCATTTCGGAGAACCTGGGGACAAATCTCCTCACGAAGTTAATCTGGCCTAAGAAAGACTACATGGATTTTTTGGATGTAGGAGGGACAAGTTTAGCGATGACTTGAGTCCTTTCGGGGTCAATAATCATTCCTTCGCTAGACACTATGAATCCTATGAGTTTACCCTGTTCTACTGCAAAGATGGACTTTTTGGGGTTCAAGGAGATGTCGTATTTACGACATCGTAGCAGAACGGCTCGTAAGTGAGCTAGATGATCGT
>SNQJ01S0040460.1:141196-157832 GCA_010110895.2 Picea sitchensis | reverse complement strand
TACGACATCGTAGCAGAACGGCTCGTAAGTGAGCTAGATGATCGTCTTTATTTTTAGAATAAAGAGTCACATCATCTAAGTAAACTACGACAGAGTGATTGATTAAGCCTCGAAAAGAAATGTCCATTGATCTCTTAAAGGTAGCACCAACATTAATCAATCCAAAGGGCATTTTACGATAAGCATAAGTGCCCCACGGGGTACGAAAAGTAGTTTTCAGTTGGTCTGGTGGAGACATCAAGACCTGGTTGTATCCATAGAAACCATCCAATAAAGATAGCCTCTCGGAACCAGATACTTGTTGAAGGATCTGTTCCATGGGTGGGACAGGATAGTTTTCTTTGTCAGACGCTCTATTGAGGTTTCGGAAATTGACGCAGAGTCGGATTTCCCCGTTTTTCTTCCGAACTAGGACAAGGTTGGACACCCATTGAGTGTGCCTAACAGGAAAAATTGTTTTAGCACTCAAGAGTTTATTCAATTCTTTTTGAACGGTCGGTTCTAGTTTAGGGTGCATCTTCCTCAGTTTTTGTTGGAAGGGTAAAGTTTGGGGTTTCATCGGGATGACATGCTGTATGATATTAGGGTCGAAAGTTTTAAGATCATCATACGTCCATGCAAAGACATCCTTAAATTCTTTAAACAATTTAACAAAAGCAGCTTTTTCTTGTCTAGAACATCCCAAGCCTAAGTTAATGCACTGAGGATTTTCACTAGTTCCTAAGTTCACTTTTTCATAAGATAACGAGGAACTATTGTTTTTACAATTGACCGTATTTTTGAATTTATCTTCAAAATCATAAAACTTCTCTAATCTAACTATGGATTTGGGTATGGAATTTACCATGTCCGATAGTGCTTCAGGAGATTTCGGATCAGGTATAAACGTAAAATCGTGTAAATTGTCATCGTGTGTGCGTTCATCTATCACCACGCCTTGAAAGGTTTCTTCCATGTGCAGAAAGTTGATGATTTGCTGATCATCGTCAAATACTCTCCAGTTTGTGATATTGTCAGGAACAGATGGTCAAAACAATAGCTCGACGGAGAATGTGTCTGGGGACAAGCCTTCTGCAGGAAGAAGTTTAAAGGCTACATTAGCTAATAGATCTGCTTCAACATTATTTAGTCTAGGAATGGAATTTATATTGAAAGCATAAAATTTATTCATTAAACTCCATACCTCAGACTGGTAACTTTTGAGATGTGGGGAAAGACAGTGTATAGAATCTCTTACCTATCTAATCACTATTTTAGAGTCACCAAATACAACCAGGTTTTGAATGTTCATATCCAGAGCTTTTCTGAGACCTTGCAGTAAAGCCTCATATTCTACAGTATTGTTAGTACATTGAAATTCTAGTCTAAAAACCATTAATGTCTTGTTACCTGCTAGATCGATAATGATGCAGCCTGCACCAGCTCCTTCTTTAGACTTAGAACTGTCGAAATATAGAGACCAAATTTGATTTCCGTCGGGTACATAGGACTGTTGCGTAGAAGCTGTTGGTTGCCTATATGCTACAATCTCAGACTGTTGTTCTGGATTGTTGATAGGTGAAGCCTCAGCCATGAAATTGCCGAAGAAGGTGTCCATCCCTTGGACTTCGGGTGAATCAGCAGAAGGTGTATATGGTTCGTTAGGATCATTCAAATCTGTGACCGTGAACTTAAGGTAATGCTCATGATTCACCTTGATCTTGTTAGGCTTACCATTCTTTGGAAGCCATAAGTGAGACTAGTCTGTCGCGAAGTAACCATGTAGCTGCTCCGACCAGTCCCTGCTTAAAAACAGACCATACACTTCTGGAATATCCACAACAATTATGTCAATAACCTGATGAACCTTTGGGTTAGACGATAATCTAATCAATACATTTTTTAGTTCGCCTATAACTTTAACATTTGTCCGATCAAGTTGTATGATTTTTAAAGTAGATGGTTCCACTTCAGCATTAATCTTTTGGCAGACAGACCAAGGCATCACATTGGATGACGCTCCTGAGTCCACCATACAATTATGCACGTTTCTGTTGAAAATTTCGAAAGTTAACGAGAAAGGAGGTACATTTTTGCAAGTGCTAAGAGTAGTAGCTTGTGGCTTTTTACTCGCAGTTTCTAAAGCTACTTTATCTACATTATTTACATTATTTACATTATTTACATTATTTACAGGGACTATAGGAAGGCTTCCTTTATCTTGAGGATCGGGATGATTTTTAGTGGAAGTCTTCTGAGGGATTTTGTTTTGCACAACCTTGTTACTACTTGAAATACCATTTTTGTCATTCTCTGAAATATTTTGCAACATCTTTTGAAGCAGAAATGGAAACTTCAATAACTCATAAATAGAAATGTTAGCCCTTAACTTTTTAACATCTTCAACAACATCATAATCTAAGTTGGGGTTCACATTACTCTGTTTAGTCTCAGCTGATTTAGATTGCTTTGGAGGCGAAGTTGTAGTGTTTTCGATAGAAGGTTTGTTTGTTGTCTTACTCCTAGTATTATAAGGGTGAACAGTCTCGAAGTTATCTTGAAAGATGTTGTCCGCGAAGTGTCCAAAGATGTTTGGAGAAGACTCTTCTTCTTGAATTTTTTCTTGTTCAACTACCTCCTGAGGGATCTCAGGGGGTATCAAGTTATCTTGTGCTTCTAGAATTGTTTGAAGGGCACATTGCAAACTTTCTAGATTTAATCCTTTGGGGGTTGGATTAGGTCGGTTGGTATGAAAAGGCTTTTGGAAAGGGGGTTTGTAGGGTCCTTTACTCGAGGAAGCTTCTTCAGTTGACCTTTTTAGGTCTATAACTTGATTCGACAGTTTTTGAACAACTTTAGTTAGGTTTTCCAAATCAGAGTTTTCAGGTTGTGTTTTACTTTGAGTAGGTCTAGGGAGAATTTCAATCTTCTTTTTGGAAGAAGAACTAGTCTTGGTTTCGTTGCTGGAAGAGTCTTTAAGACTAAGTATGTATTTTTCAATCTGGTTGGCATCTTCAAAGGCCTCTAACAACGTGGATTTCTTGGATTGTTTAACCCAAATAGCTATACTTTGATGTAAAGCTTTAGTGTAGTAATCTATTATAAGACTCTCAACAGGCATAGAATCTGCAGGGATTTGGTTTTTGAGTGTTAAGAATCTTTGATTAAAGTCTTTAACTTTTTATTTTGGGTTCATTTTTAAGCTAGAAATATCCATGACCAGGACTTCCGGAAGTTTACTGTCTCCGAACTTTTCCAAAAAGCATGACTCAAACTTTTCCCAAGACACGATGGTATGGGGTTGTTGGGAAAAGTACCATGTGGATGCATTACCCTCAAAAGTATAAGGGAACAACATACAGACAAAGTCTTCATGTTCAACATTGCAGAGTCTAATGGCTAGTATAAATTTTTTAATGTGATCTTTAGCTATCTGTTTTGAGTCAGGATCAAACTTGGGAAGCCATTTCTCCGGGTGTTTAGGCAAAGGGTGTTGAGCTCCAAGTACAGCTACAACATCCTGATCAAGCCAGGGTCTAGCAGGGTTGTTCTGATTTTCCATTGGGGTTGTGGGTGTGGAAGGCTGAGAAGGTGAATTGCTTTCATCTGATGAGGAATATCCTCCAGAAGAGGAAGGAGATGATGGAGGTGGTGAAGGAGGTATCCCAGATTCTCCTGCAACAGGATTTAAAATTGGATCTGTAGGATTCACAGTGAAGTTAGTATCTCCTAATTGTTCTCTAATATCAGAGAAATCCAAAGGTTGACCCCATGGACAGTTTGGTTTCCTAAGATGAGCTAAGGCACTATGTGTTTTTATAAGAGATTGACGGACGATCTCTTGTATATCACCACCTGTCGGATTGGGGGTTGCTGGCTCAACTATGATCTGTGGATCGTCGGTTGAAGTAGTTGTTGTTTGAAGGGGAATATTATCGTGTGAACGGCTTCTAGTCACTATAGGTGAACGATTAGGTGGGGGAGGAGTCTTACAACCGCCTCGTGCCATTAATTAGGTTCAAGCCCTCCTTCTAGTGCCATTTGTTGACGAGCAAAATCGACCGTCTGTCAACTGAGAGTGTGGAACCGGTCCGGGGTTGTCTAATAACCCAAGTCGTTTGGAATGAACCACCCTGACCGGTTTAGAGGCTCCATTAGCCAATCTAAGGTCCTAATAAAACAAAAGAAAACTAATCTAAACTAACAAATCTAACTAAAACTATATAAAACAAACTAAACTAACTAATAAATAAAACTAACTAATAAACTAATCTAATTAAAACTAACTATTAAACAAACTAAAAAAAACTAATTATTAAAGCAAACTAAACTAATCTAACTATTCTATATATATAATATACTAATTACTACTATACTAACTCTAACTGCAATATAACTTATTCGCAAAATGTACAATATTGACAATTTAGAGATTTAATTAAAACCTGAAAAACTCATTTGCATTCTTCCCTAAGACAGTAAAAGATATTTTTTGACTTTTATGGTTTTATGAACAAGAAATAAAATATAAAGCTAATTAACCTAAAGCACTAATCTAAACTACAAATATATCTGATCAAATCAACAAAAATAATCACAAACTAACCTGGAAATACGCTCCAGATTTTCCCTGTGTATGATGACTGTACTAGCAGATCGGAGGAAGGAAACTCGCACCGATTAATCCAGAAGCTTCTCATAAACGATAGCTGCAATGCTCTTTAACTTTGTTTACAGGACAAACAAGACATAAAAATCATAACAATTATATGATTTATAAATCTCCACAATTAGGAAAACTTGTTATGCAAAGATTTATACAGAATAATCCAATTGATGAAGAAGAGAAATTTGTCATTCATAAACTGAATCAAGTAATTGCTATGTTTTTAAATACTGGAATAAATCAGATATGGATCATGTTAATTAATTCATATCATTTGCAAAAGACTAAGATAGGTAAAGTAGTCACTAACCAAATGCAAATTGATAACATAAACATGAAACAAAAGATTGATATTATGAAAGCTAAAGTTGTAGCAGAACATCAATTTTTGTCTCAGTCTCTATTAGATATCCATTATCTTGGTTCTCCCACAAGTGAGGATGATACTTATTACACAAAATAATAAGTATTTAAAGGTTTTCCACAGGGTAAAACCTCCCTGTGGAAGTTATAAAACTGTTTACATAAAATCTGGGAAGATATCCCAAAGTTAACTAAACTAGGAAACTAAAATAAAAGTAAAACATCCAAATATCCTCTAGACTATCCATCAAATCCCATGCAATTCGAATTCACCTGAAAAGGACCAAAAATGAACAAATTAGAAGGATCTTTTATTAATAAAATGATAGAAAATTTAATTCTATAGACTAGCTACAGAATCCTTTGATTCTGTAGCTAGTCTAAAATAAGATACATAATCAAAATTGAAATTAATTGAAAATCTTTTAAGGAGATTAAATTCAATTATCATCCAATAGCCATTTGAAAACGATTTATTCAATTGGAGCTTGTTATGCCATTTGAAATCAAAACAGAATCATAAAATCATTCAACCGAATATAGAGATAGGTGTACTCGGTTCGTTTAATTACCACATAATCAGGTCTAACAGAATCATAATCAAATAGTTGAGAAACCGTTTGATATGCAATGTAAAAACAAATCTTATGCATTTTTTATGTCGTTTTACAAATAGGAGAAATGATCAAATTGAACAGAATCGTTTACAATCCGTTATGGCTGTAACGACATAGAAAACGATTTATACCATAAGAGAATCAAACCAATACTGGCGCGTAACTGTCCACAAACAAAAACGTAACAAGGTGTACGAGATATCCAATCATTTTTTTTTGTAAACTAATTGACCTTGACCAAGATCATTTCATTCAAACGAATCGTAACCGGACTTGGTAAAAATAACATAGTCAATCAATTCGTTTCAAAACCAATCAAATCCAACAGTTGTGAAATCGATTATAATCAAAACAAATGGCAAGCAGCTATTACGCTGCCTTGTCAATTGGGAAATATGAATTCGACAAGATCATTTTCCAATCATTGTGACTGTGTTGGCACAACAAACAATTCATGCCACGAATAGATCAATTCAAACTAGTGTGAAAATTAATTCAAATAAAATCATAACAGGCTCGAATGATTGGCAATAGAATTCGTAATTAGTTACTGCAAATTGGGCAAACAAGGTTGATTGACTTCGATCGAAACCATTCATGTGACAATGAATTATAACTGGGTTTGACCAATTCGTTTTGTAACTTGAATAGAGCAGCAATTACAGTCGGAATCCAATTCATCAAATAATAGAACTAACAGTAATCCAATCAAACGAATCAATCGACTGGGGTTTAGCATAGTTGTTACTAATCGAATCCATTCCATGATTCGGGTGCACCTACACAAACTTAAATGAGCATAACAGAGTAGTTCATTCCACATTAAAATCAAACAGAGTTGCTTTTCCAATTTAGAAAATCATAGGACACAGCATGTTGAAAATTCGTAACAACCAAAATCTCTGAAATTGTTTGCCAATCACATCATATGAATCATAAAAAAATCAAATCCAAACATGATCGTGTCCCAAATTGAGCATGAAAACTTCCTTTTCAAATCAGATACAAACCAATCCAGTCGAAGACAAACTATTAATTTTGTTAACTTAATAAGGCAAACCAATCAATCAAATCCCAACGAAGACCATTCAAATCCAATCAAAATCTATCGATTTCTATACTGGGAATGATCAGATCGTATATCAAATCGAAATTTCTTTTTATTCAAAACAAAACTATATATAGAATGCACGCATTATAGCAGAGTCATTCAAGATGTAAACAAAGCTATTTAAAAACTGAATTCAAATCATTATATCAACCTAGATTATTTACAAAACAAAAACGATGTCAAAACCATACCTGTATAGCGACGAGGTTGCTTGATTATGTCAGTTTGGAATTTACAACGGCCGTGGTTGATTCCACGTTTTTGAAAAGGATGAAGTCGATTGTCTTTTTCTTTTTATCTTTTGCTTGGAGCTTGGCTCTTTGACTGCTTAGCATTGCAATTTGATCTTCTAGTGATTGAATTTTCGATTGGAGTATAGGAACATCAATGTAGTATCGTTCTAACCATGAATTGCATTGGTCACAGGGTGACTGTGTGGGTTCTGAAAGAGCAGGTGAGGGTTTGGTCAAACGGCCCAGGGTTGCACAAGGCAATTTAATACCCAGGTAGTCAGGGTCGTTGTTTAGGCAGGGGGGAAGGTTCGATACAAAATCATAAGGGGGCTCGGGAGATAAACCCTGCGAGTAAGGGTACTCGCTGGCTAAGAATCGCTCTACATCAGAGTCAGAATCATCACTTAGGATGATAGGGTTGGACTCGACAGAGGGTTTCAGTTTGTTTCTGGCCATTCTCGAAATGAGCTAGGCATTCCTTTTCCCTTTGGCATTAGCAGTAAGGTTTTCCTTGGGATTTTTGCTCATAGGATTTTTAATGGCCTCTGCACTCTTAGTTACAGTGTCGGGTAAGTCAACACTAGGGTTAACCAAGGGTTTAGGCAGTAGGAGATGTAAGGGTACAGGTGGTTCGGTCTTGGTTTCAATTACCACAGGTTTGTCAACCTGTACAGGGCCTGTGTCCTCAAAGCCATTACGGGCGATGAAATCCCTCCAACTATCACCATGCAAACTCAAATGATAAACCATGATAAGTTTGATAATTCCATGGTGGAACAGGTTGTTGTCAACCTTCTGCCTCTTAAACTTTCGACAGTTTATATAGGCTACGATGAAAGTAGAAAGGCATGTTTAAAGGATACCCTATAAAAATCATCAGCAAAGGCAGGTGGTAGAGGAACACAAGTTAGTATCGAGCTTCATAGGTCATGAACTGCTTGACTAGCATTAATAAGTCGTGCCATCGTGGTTTGAGCATAGATATGGGCATACCTCTGTCACAAGAGGGGACTTTGCATGATAGAAACAACAATGTCCATGGCACTTCCTCTACCTTACAATTCTTAAACCAACGTTGTCCCGAGGCAGGTAACCCTGTAGCTGAGCTAATAAACTATTCATCGATCTCTAAATGTATGTCTCCCACCTTGGCTCGACAGCCATCAAAAGTCACAGCAAACTGTCGTGCTACACAAAGGTTAAAACCCTCAAATCGTTTCACGAAGGTAAGCCATCCATTGTCCTCCAAATCTTGGCGGGCATTGTCAAACATTAACAGGGCTTGATTGCCATTGGGCTCGACTCGCATAACTGGTGCCATGGAGCCGAACACATGGTAAAAGAAGGGTTTGTATTCACCAACACACACAAGAGAAGAGCTACCCGAGATAACAGAAATGAACGAGCAAAAGGGATAAGCATAAATGCGAGCATGCAAAGGTGGTGGAGTCTGCCATGCAAAATATTTATTACCCAAGTACAACCGCTGATTTACATAGCTGTTCAATCCATAATATTAGTTCAACCATCGAGTCAGGTGCCCAACTAATGAAATCAAATGTGTATACCAATGCGCGCAAACATTATGCCATAGTGTTTAAACACCCAACTTATAAATCAAAACCAAAATCAACTATGCGCCAATGTATTAGTTCATATAATCAAAAGTTTAACCAAGGTGCCAAAACGACATTCATATAGTCGACAAGCCAAAAGTTACGAAAAGATTGACATAAGGATTATATCATATATATATAAACAATTTAATCATAACCCCTATGCATTTTCATAGAATCAATGATCAGGCAAGTCATATAAAGTGCAAATCCAAATATTAATGCATTGCAAACTCAATGAAACCCAGTCATACAATCAATATAAGAATGTCCAATGAGTATAGTTCGAAAGTTCTTCTAGCTACATAATGATAAACAAAAGGTAAGCGCAGTAGGCATATCGATAAAAAGATCATGACCATCCAGATAGTGATTGAAATGTGACTTCGAAAGATTTAGTTTTCATGCTTACAGTCGTGAAAACAAAACGAAAATAAGTGTGTAAATGTCTCAAAAAATGAAAATGTCATTTATTTGAAAATTGCAACGAAAACTTGATGTTTGCAAGACATAGGTATAGGCAGCTTATAGGATCATAAAAAAGTGAATTGGCTGCCAACACTCTATCATTGGGATATCTTCTTTCTGAGTCGAGACCTCATATTTCTCTAAGTTTTTTGAGGCTTCTTTTTTTCTAGAGCTTACGACTTCTAGATTTTGGGTCTCTATTTGTTGTGTCAATGGAGACATTAGGTTTTCCCCTTGCAATACTTTCAGAAGACTACTTCTTTAGTTCTTTTGGAAGTTGTAAAAATCAATCATTTTATCAGGTGATAAAGCTCAAACTCGGCTCAGAACATGTTGGTAAGATCTCACCCCTCAAAACATTTCTTCCTAAGGGGATTCTCCATGTTCATACTTTTTAAGATTGCAACTAGCCATATGGTTACCCACGACCTTCTGAGGGTCATGCTTCTTAAATTCAATTTTAACTAGTTTTATTTCATCTAAGACCACAGCCTCCACTTTGGAGTGGTCGAAATACAATAAAGAAAATGCACCAATCTGTAAGGGAAAAGATGGCCATACATTTTTCTGCACTACTTTGAGCTCTTTGATAATCCTATCGAGTAAAATTCGTCATGTGACCTCGTGGCACACCAGTCAGTCTGGTAAAACTTGTGGTAAATAATATGGGGGAACTGAGCAACCAAAAACTATGATATAAGAGAAGTGTTCCTTGATGTACTAGTCTACCACTTTATCCAGGTTAGCCACAACTGTGTCTGAAATTATAGGATGTGGGTGATCAAAAAAAGAAAAGTGCATCGACACCACTACCCAATTATAGATTTCATAAAATAAATCCTTCGCCTTGTCTTCCCAGACTTTTGAATGATAAATATGAATTGGTTTTGCACTATCTAGAGTCCAGCTCCATCCCATCCGCGGGAAAGGCATCATGAAACAGATGGTGTCCATAATATACACTGACATGAAAAATGAAGTTGATTGTCCCTTGGCATTTTTTGTTTGGTATTCTATAATTTCACTAGTCAGACTATCTGACAATATCTTGGCCCAGTCAAAAGAATACCCTTCTGCCACTGTGTGTATAATGGGTACCCATGGTAGAAAGAAATGGGTTGTGTTCTCTTTTCCATAAAGTCTGCACATCATCATGGCTATATACATGAACTGTGGTTCTAGAAATGAGATTGAGTATATGCCGTTATAATCGGCTATGAAATTTTTGAGGCGTGAACACCAGTGCTTGATCAAGTCAGAAAGACTCTTTCCATATTGATCAGACTCCTTGTTAAAATTCACTAGAAAATTGGCATTGTAAATAAAATTTGGTGTTGAAGACAGTTTATACATCACCTATATGTGTTGTGGCCGAAATGAACCAATAGCTACCTTTTGAGAATTGAATATAGTTCTAGTTGGGATATCCACATGATCCAATGCCCATCCAATCATGTCAGTGTAGGGTAAAAGACTTGGTCTTGTTGCTACCTTATGCAGCTCTACCTAAGAAATAGTCTTGTATTTGGTAGATAAGTCTTCATTTTCATTGTCACTTGAATCAGGGAAGTTTACCAGTTCATATTGTAGGATGTTGAATACATGCATCCAGGTTTAACTGTGTTTATACTTTTGGGAGAGGTGTCAGTGAAACCTCTGAGATCTAACCCGAACTCTCACTAGTTTCTTTAGCTTCTTTTCGTGGCGGCATGGTAGCAGTTCTCAAAAACCTGTTATTTGTCACAGAAGATGCACAGGACTAAGTATATCACTAAGAAAGCTCTACCAAAATTAGAATGTAATTGAAAATAGAAATGTCTTTCTTGCCTTAAATGCCTTGACCTGCATATACTTTCACTGAAAATACGTTTAATTCTTTTAATAAAAACATTTGGGCATTAAAACAATATATTATTTGAAATCATTTTCCCAGGGTGATCATTTAATAACATTAATGGTCAATTTTTGTGATCAGAAAAGTATAAATCTAATTTCAAATCACGTGTATCGTAAATCATCATAAACTCAAAGATAAAATAAAAATGTTTTATTTTTATAATAAATCGAGTTTATGTGACTAATTAATTATGTTTAACCCTGATCCACTTCGGGATTTCAGGTCTCATGCTATCCTACTTATGTTCAAGCTATAACCCCAAACCGTGAAATTGTGATTGATTAATTAATCTTAATCATGTTTAATTTTTGTAAATAATCGCGATTAATTAATGATTTCGCTATTTCGGATGTCAGGAGTTTAAGTTATCATTTGAGGCAAGATTCTTGAAATGTGAAGTTGTGATAAGATTAATTATCGTTAATCATTTTAATTATTTAATTAACCCGATTTAACTTATGCTATTTTCGCAACTTCGCATATCAAAACTTTGGGCTTCTTTATATGTCTAACTGTTAGTATTGTGAAACCTCGAAACCTGATACTTTGAAAGTTGTCTTTAGTGATTTATCTTTTTAACGAATGGGAGGCTCCATAACTTGAAAAGATTTTATACCATTGGATTAATCAGAAGAATTCATCGACGGTAGTATCCAATTGCACATTTGTCTTTATTTAAACAAAAATTAAACTTTTTAAGTCTAAAGTTTTAGAAAAATATATATGTTTCAACATAGGCTCCATCTAGGGATATTGTCTCCTTGCGGGATGAGAAGAATAGTAGACCAAGTGCCTTTATTGGGTAAATGGAGTCATCTCTAGTATATCATATCTCAACTATGCATCTCTAAGGATTTTACTAAATTCTATTGGTTTTTCAAACCCTTCTTCATTTTCCTATAGAAGTACTGTCATTATTATGTGTTCATATGCGAATGAGAAAATTAGGAATTCTTTCATACAATATGGGCTTGCCAGTACAGGTGCTTCACATATAACATTTTTAATACGTTTGAATGAATCCTTGGCTTCAATTGTCCACTTGACCTCACTGTCCTTCTTGAGCATATCTGTAATCAATTTTACAATTTCAGCGAAGTTTGGGAAGAAGCTTCTTAAAAAGATATTTTTTCCTAAAAATGATTGTATTTCCTTTCTATTCCTAGGAACATTTATAGTATCTATAGCTTCAACTCTCTTTGGATAAATTTTAATTCGATCCTTAGATACTATGTGGCTCAAGAGTTTACCTTCCTGCATTGTAAAATGAGATTTCTTAGGATTCAAAGACAAACCGAATTTTCGACATTTTTCAAACGTCTACTTGAGGTGTACTAGGTGCTCTGCATCAGATTTAGAAAAAATAGTTAGATCATCAAGATAAATAACAACAAACTTATCTCTTTCATCGACAAACGTGATGTCCATATCTCTTTGGAAAGTAGCACCTACATTCATCAGATCAAAAGGAATTTTATCATACATAAAGGTACCCCGGGTGGTAGTGAACACCGTTTTCTCTTTGTCATCCTCATGCACTACAATTTGATTGTAGCCTGAAAAGACATCAATCATAGACATTTTATTTCCTCCCACCACTTTCTCTAATACGTGATCCATTTTAGGTAATTGATAGTTATGTTTGAGTGATGATATGTTTAAATTTCTAAAATCTACACATGGTCTGATTTCACCATTTTTCTTCCTGATTGGAACTAGTTTGGCTACCCATTCAGAGTATCTGAGTGAAAAAATGATCTTGGCACCCAGGAGTTTCTTTACCTCTTTCTCTATCACAGGTAGCAATATAGGATTTATCTATCTAATCTTCTGTCTAAATGGTTTAACACCTTGCTTCAAAGAAATTTTATGTTCAATTACTGAAGTATCATAAGTCCTTAATTCATCATAGTACCAAGCAAAAACATCCTTGTACTTTTTGAGAAGCTCAACATATTTTTGTTTTATTTTAGGAAGGAGGTATTTAGATATTTTAACCAACCTCAGAGTTTCCTTGGTGCCTATATCAAAGTCTTCAACCACTTCAGGTTGAGGCTACAAAGTAGACTTCAAGGGAATATCATCATGATCAAATAATCTCTCCAAGGGAATCAGACCTTTAGGGATTTGATTATTTTTCAGTACCAACATACGATGATTAGCGATCTTATCTCTAAACTTCTAAGGATCTTCTCCTTCCTGCATAATCCAAGTAGGTTCATTCTGATTTTCTTGGTCAATATGCGTTTCATCAAATTCATCCACCATTTCGAAGAAATGTCTGATTTGTTCATCATCTTTGTAAACCTGCCAGTGTTGTATATTGTTTGGTATTGAGGGTCTGTGCCTCATTTCTATGTGATACTTCAATTTGAAAATAGTAGGAGATACAAACATTGAGGATGTTTTGGCTAATGAATCCACTGGTTGATTTTTTGTTCTAGGAATGTAATGAACATTAACTAATGAGAAAAAAAATTCAATTAAATCCTAGGCACAATTTCTATAAGACCTCAACCTTGGGTGTTTATCCCAGTACTACCGATTTATCTGTTTTATAATTAATTACACATCACCATAGACTTCCAAGTTTTTTATTTTCAACTTCCTGGCAGCTTCTAATCCTAAAACCAAGGCTTCATATTCACATACATTATTGGTGTAGTCAATGTCCCACTGTAACCTGTAAGAGAAAGGGGTAATAAACTCGTCTTCGGGTGCCACAAACAACACTCCAACTCCTGCTCCTTCACAAGATGAAGCACCATCGAGATACATTTTCCAAAATCCAGTACTATCTACATCTTTATTGTTTTTTTGTATTTTTTTCTTTTTCTGTACAATATTTTTCCATACATTCATCTAAATAATCATCAATGGATAGAATACAATTTCATAAATCCTAATCTACGACATAAACTAGGTAATTGTTTGGGTTTAGTGGATCACTTACTGTATATGCCAACCTTGTCTCTCTGTACAAGTGGGTAAAATTTCCACCAAAGATTAGGATTTTAGTGTATGTCATGTCGAGCTGAAGAGATCCCCGAGTTTGGTGCCCCAAGACCTGTAAACAACATACCATACTTTGGAGGTATATCAGGAACAACCACATCCATCAGAACACTTTTTATAGGAATATGCACAAGATTTACAACTAAATCTTTAATCATGCCCACACATTTAACTTTTTTGGAATCAAAAGAATATAGATCTTTCTATGGTTGAGTAATTGCGAGACCAAGTCTATCCATAATAAATTTGAGCATCACATTGTGGGAGGCTCCATAATCCAACATGAAATTATGGAGCAAATTATCATGCACAATTAGTGTAATGTAGAAAGGGGTGACAATATCTCTGGGACCTTCAAAGTGTGGTCCAAAAATTATATTAGTTTTGTCATCTTCCAAATTTATAACATCGGCCTGACTTTCAGTATCCGAAGAATTAATCATTTTGGAAATTTGTTTTCTGTATGTAGGATTTCTTTCCAGTTCAACCAAAGGTACATGAATCTTGATCTTATTTATTTAATTTTCTAAATTGAAATTTCTCGTTGTCCTATTTGCTTCTTTGGTTTGGATTTCTATCTCCTTTTTTATTTATTTATTAGTTTGTGTTTCTTTTGTTTCAACTATATTTGTTTAAGCATTTTGTGTTTTCATAGCTTTCATTTTGGCAGTCTATGTTTCATCTAATGGTTGAGCTGCCTCATTATCTTTGCCTCTCGACAAGATTTTTTTCGGATGGGCAGTTGTGATATTTCTATCTCTAGGCCTCAAATTGTACTTATGTTGAAGCTCAACCATTATATTATCAATGATTCCTTTATAAGAATTATCTTCTATAATATATGTGCTTTCATCGTTATTAGGCTCATATTCTATGTCTAGGGACTTTTCATAATCTTGTCTCATCAAATAAAGTTATTGACAATCATCGCCAAGATTATTCATATCTTCCTCTAACTCTTCAAAATTTCGCATGTCTTCCCCTCCTATAAAATTTTCATTCTTAAAAGGGGATTGAATATTTTGATATTCATTCTTGATTTGTCTTTGTTGCATTTGAGGGTTAGGATTCCTTCTGAAATATTTTCTAGGAAACTGCTCATTTTTAGATTGGTCCAATTCCATTTTTGAGATTTTATTTGACAATTCTTTGATTATTTTTTCCATGTCATCTATTTTATCTTCCGATGACCTCCCAGATCTAGAGGGTCCTGCTTGTTCTCTAAATCATCTAGTTTCTTTATTTCTCGTTTCAAATTTAGCGTTTAATTTCCCAGATTCCATCATATTTGATTCAATTTCTACGACATCATCCTGCATTTTAGTAAGGTCAACAAACCTCCTTTCTCTTAACAATAGAGATAAATCTGGATCAAAATCCCCCCAAAAAGTTACTTTCTCTATAGGTTGGGAAAATTTAACCTCAGCTGGAATATTATTATATAATTTATTAAATCTTTGAGTAAACTCAAGAACTGTTTCTGAATTTTTATTTCTTAAAGCTCCAAACTCAGTTATATAATAAAGGTGATCTTTTATTTCTCCCCATTGTTTGATAAAGGCACTTTCTAACTCTTCATATGATCCTATGGAACCTACTGGAAGTCCTCAGAACTAGGTTCTCACCTATCCTTCGAAAGTTTGAACTAGGAGTCTTGAATAAACATCCTCGTGCTCAAGGCCGAGGATATCAGCCAATTGATCAAAGAAATTTATGTGCTTAGTCATGGTTAACTCTCTCTCTCCGGTGAACTTTGGTAATTTCTTCATATATTTTTCAGGTAAATCATGGAGGGGAACTGGGAGAACTAAAGGAGCATACCTAGCTGCAAATCTAACAAAACTTCTAGGAAATGGAGGTGGTATTTGACCACCTCCCCCTCCTCCTACACCATCTTCGGCACCACCACCTCTAGTCGTAGCCATTGATAATTTGAGGAATGAAAATTTGAGATTGTAGAGGGGTTTTTCAACAATGTGCAGTGACTTTTCAATACCTTTAGGATGAAGAGAAAAAGATTTAGAAGACTTACAATTAGGAGACAGAAAATCTAAAAAGAAGGGAACCTGGGATCTTTGTATTTACAGGATTTATACATAGGAGAACCAACAAGAATCAAGTTAGGGTAAAATATATATTCTTCAGAGCTTCGAGAGGCTGGAAGCTTGTCAGCCTAATCTCGAATGAAAATAACTCTAGATTAAGGGTTTTAGATTCAATTTTATCAGAAGATCCTTCTCCGAAAAGGAGTTGAATGGGACCTTATTGTGAAGTTAATGGTTCCAATAAAACTTTAGTATTTGATCTAGGTTGAGAAACCTTACTTGCTGATGCAATAGTTTGTTTAAGGTATCCCCTTGGTTTCAAAAAAATTTCAGGGTCAGATATATGCAAGGTTTGTTTATCGTCTGGATTCTTTCTAGTATTCTTTCAGCCGAATGTCAGTTTATGAATTATGAAGTCGCCAAGTGAAAAATTGTTAATTTCTTCAAAATCCCACCCAGTTTCAGTCTCACTGAATTTTCTACCAAATTTAAATGCCAAACTCAGTTTCAGCACTGTTTCAGCATATGCTACAGCCGTGTTTCAGCATCTGCTCACAGTGGTGTTTCAGCATCAGCATATGCTACAGCCTGGTGTTTCAGCATCTGCTCACAGCGGTGTTTCAGCA
>SNQJ01S0040460.1:129021-141186 GCA_010110895.2 Picea sitchensis | reverse complement strand
TGTGCCACTCAATGCTATTCGGCAACCTTGGAATGCATGCCAGTGCTCCCAGAAATTGTTGCTGCTGTCTCTTTTCTCCAGAGAGAAAAAAATAAAGTTGTTAGACAAATTAAGGAATATATTACAGAAGAATCTTACTTTACTACAAAAGAAGAAGATATATGATATAACCTTAAATGAAGCATAAAATGTAGCAATCCAATTAACTCACAGGTCTTGTATTTACTAACAGTAAAACAAAGGAAAAGTTGTGCGCTATTAAATTACTAAATGAAATGCAACCACAGTAGATGTTGTAATAAGTTGTGATCAGGCATTTATCAAGGAAATATATAAAATATGTTGAGATATGGAAAGACATAAGAACACATAACTCAAAATGAACGACATGTGGAATATCTAGTCTACACTTGTATTAATCTTCAATAAGGATAGTTTTCTCAATTACATACAGCAAGAAGCACCCCTTCTTTAGTCTTTTGAAAATATATTTATACAAGATATTCTCAACCCTAGACAACTGTAATTCTCGTTATTCCTAGGTAATAACGGTTACAAAATGAAAACCTAAACCATTTCACTTGGTTCTTTTCTATCTCTTTCTCATACCCGCAGAAACAGATATGCACATGTTACTTCATTGATTCTTTGAGGTGCTTCCTTTACCTCGCTCAAGACATTGGACACACCTGATTAGAAATTGTACTAATAGTCTAGAAGGTTCTGTCACATCTTTTTCCTCAAAAAGATACAACTTATTTTGTAATTGTGGCAACCTTTCTTCTATCCTTTTATCCTCAGAAGTCATTGACTGTAACTGTAAATTTGGCTTTACCATCCATATATCTATTTGAGTGATGTCAACCTGCTTTAGCTGTGAAATTTCATCTTGATATGCCTCTAAGCTTTCTTTGATGTCAAGTTTATGATTTACAATGTCGATTTGTCCTAGTATTTCAGAACAATCATTATTTTCGAGGCCTAGTGATTCTTTATTAAGCAAATGAAAAGTCTCTTCACAATCCTCTAGGATCTTTTATTTCCTTGGCCATTCTTTTACTCTCGGATATATTGGCCTCCCATGTATTTAATATTATATCACCTATGACCTGCTCTGCAACATTCAATCTAAGAGTTACTAGTATTTCTTCTCTAGCAAATGACATGATCGCTTCTTGAAAAGTGGTCAGGGATGCAGTAGCCTCTCTCTGAAACCAATATTATCCAATGATTGGTTTACTTCCCAAAAATGATTTTGGATCATTTATACCTTATAAAAAAGGATTTGTTGTGATATTTCCAGTTTCTTTAGCTCTTCCAATGCTTGAGATTAAAACACTTCTATATACACAACCATTTTCTTAGTGGAACTTACCTTGTCTTTTAATTTCTTTACCAACTCATCTTGCTGGATAGTCTATCTTTCGATCACTTGCATATTCGTATGCATCTCATCAAGACTAGACTTGAGAAGTCAGATTTATTTTTTATCACTATATCTATCATGTTCCAGCCCTTTATTGACTTCATCTCTAACATTCTTTTCTATAGTCCTTATTTTATTTTGCAACTGACTTATCATATGATTCTTCTGCTTCATTTTTTCTTTCATATTATCAACTGAGAATAGGCTAGTTGTTGAAAAAGATCCCAAAGAGCCTGGTACCTCTGTAGCAAAGTTTTCTTCTTCAAAAAAATTTCCATCCAATAGTACTCTGTTCTTTTTATCAATTGCACCTTCTTTCTAGTGCATTTATTTCTTCACCACAACTTTCCTTTTCTTACTGAAAATGAAATCAAAAGGAGGTATCTCTTCAATAGGGATAGGTGTGATATCTCCTATGAGTATTACCTATGCATTGGGGTTTCATCTGGTGAACTGTAATGGCATGACAACCTGAATGGGGCTACCGATTTCTGTGGATAACTATTTTCTGGTTCCATCTGTAGTTGATTTATCTGATGAAGAGAATGGCCTATCTTCTCCTTTCATTATTAGTGTCTCTACTTGATATTTGGCCTGGTTATTTGATACCTCTGTCGTCAAGATATATTATTTCTGAGTCGAGACCTCAGATTTCTCTAAGTTTTCCAGGGCTTCTTGTTTGCTAGAGCTTACGACTTCTGGATTCTGGGTCTTTGTTTGCTGTGTAGTTGGAGACATTGGGTTTTCCCCTTGTAATAATTTTGGAAGACTACTTCTTTGGTTATTTTGGAAGTTGTAAAAATCAATCATTTTATCAGGTGATAGAGCTCAAACTCGGCTCAGAACTTCTTGGTAAGATCTCACCCCTCGGAACATTTCATCCTGAGGGGATTATTCACGTTCATACTTTTTAAGATTGTTATTAGCCATATGGTTACCCACGACCTTCTATGGGTCGTGCTTCCTAAATTCAATGTCAACCAGTTTTATTTCTTCTAAGGCCACAACCTCCACTTTGGAGTGGCCAAAATCCAATAAAGAAAATGCACCAATCTATAAGGGAAACGATGGCCATACCTTTTCCTTCACTGCTTTGAGCTCTTTGCTAATATCGTCGAGTACAGTTTGTCATGTGACCTCACGGCACACCAGTTGGTCTGGTAAAAATTGTGGTAAAGCATATGGGGGAACTGAGCAACTAAAAAATATGATATAAGAGAAGTGTTCTTCGATGTACCAGTATGCCACTTTATCTAGGTTAGCCACAACTATGTTTGAAATTATAGGAGGTGGGTGAAAAAAAATAGAAATATGCATCAACACCACTACCCAATTACAGATTTCATAAAATAAATCCTTCGCCTTGTCTTCCCATAGTTTTGAATGATAAATATAAATTGGTTCTGCACTATCTCGAGTCCATCTCCATCCCATCAGCGGGAAAGGCATCATGAAATAGATGGTGTCCATAATATAAGCTGACATGAAAAATGAAGCTAATTTTCCCTTGGCTTTCTTTGTCTGGTATTCTGTAATTTGACTAGTCAGACTTTTCGACAATATCTTGGCCCAATAAAAAGAATACCCTTCCTCCACTGTGTGTATAATGGGTACCCATGGTAGAAAGAAATGGGTTGTGTTCTCTTTTCCATAAATTCTGCACATCATCATGGATATATACATGAACTGTGGTTCTAGCAGTGAGATTGGGTATATGTCTAATCCAGGCATATATCAGTAGCCACCCACCTTCTCCAACTAGCCCAAAACGTGTTTCTGGCAATTTTGGCAATTTACTATTTTTAGCAGGTTTTAACTTTCGGGGCCATTTTGAGGGCCCAAATAAAGGTTTTTCGAGATCGAGGTTCTCAATGATAGCCGAATTCATGATTGAGCCCCCAAAATGAATCTCCTCGATGATACCTTTCCAACGAGCTATCACATGCCTAAAATGGAGATCGTATGCAAAAGTTACGACCCCGGGAAGTTGATGTACTCACTTCCCAAACGGGGCCCACATGACTTTTGGTGCTTCATCTCCTATGGTCAGTTTTTTGGATGTCTAGGACTTTTGGCATTCTTGTTTATTATAAAAAGGCCTCTAGAGCCTCATTGTAATCATCTTCTTGTGAATGTGAGTAGCCGTCACATCTCTTCTCAGAGATAAGCTGCCACCATTCTAGCGAGTCTTTCACTATGTATTTTTACAGTCTCTGTACATTTCTTTCTTTTATTTTTACAGTCTCTTTATATCTGTGTTTATGGTTGCATCTTTGATACATTTCTGTTATATTATTGAATATCTGCGATATCTCTATGCATTTATTTATTATATCTCCGACCTCATTTCGTGTCGAAAATAATCTGGATCAATGTCATTAGAATCAACTCTGAACTTTTCGAGGCATGAACACCATTCCTTGATCAAGTGGGAAAGACTCTTTCCACATTGATCACACTGCTTGTTAAAATTCTCTAGAAAACTAGCATTGTAAATGAAGTTTGGTGTTGACAACATTTTATACATCACTTGTATGTCTTCCGGCCGAAATGAACCAACAGCTACCTTTTGATAATTGAATATAGTTCTAGTTGGGATATCCACATGATCTAGTGCCCATCCAATCATGTCAGTGTAGGGTAAAATCCTCAGCCTTTTTTCTACGTTATGTAGCTCTGCCTGAGAAATAGTCTTTTATTTGGTAGATAAGTCTTACTTTTCGTTGTCTCTTGAATCATCAAGGTAGTTTACCAGTTTGTATTGTAGGTTGTTGAATACATGCGTCCAGGTTTTAACTGTGTTTATACCTCTGGGTGAGGTGTCGGAGTAAACCTCTAAGCTCTGGCCTGAACTCTCACCAGTTTCTTTAGCTACTTTTTGTGGTGGAATGGTATAAGTTCTCAAAAGTCTATTAGTTGTCACAGTAGATGCACAGGACTAAGTATCTCACTAAGCAAGCTCTACCAAAATGCGAATGTAATTGAAAATGGAAAAGTCTTTCTTGGCTTAAACGCTTACCTTCACTGACAATATGTTTAATTCTTTTAATAAAAAGATTTGGGAATTAAAACATGATCTTAATTGAAATCATTTTCCCAGGTTGATCATTTAATAAAATTAATGGTCAATTTTCGTGATCAGAAAAGTATAAATCTAATTTGAAATCACGCATATTGCAAATCAGCATAAATTCAATAGTAAAATAAAAATGTTTTATTTTGATAATAAATCGAGTTTATATGACTAATTAATTATGTTTAACCTTGATCCACTTCAAGATTTTGGGTCCCATGCTATCCTACTTTTGTTCAAGTTATAACTCCAAACCACGAAATCGCGATTGATTAATTAATCTTAATCATGTTTAACTTTTGTAAATAATTGCGATTAATTAATGATTTCTTGATTTCGGATGTCAGGATTTTAAGTTATCATTCGAGGTAAGATTCACGAAATGTGAAGTTGCAATAAGATTAATTATCGTTAATCATTTTAATTATTTAATTAACCCTATTTAACTTAAGCTAGTTTCGCGACTTCGCATATCGAAACTTTGGGCTTCTTTATATGTCTAACTGTTAGTATTGTGAAACTCCGAAACCTGATACTTTGAAAGTTGTCTTTAGTGATTTATATTTTTAACGAATGGAAGGCTCCATAACTTGAAAATATTTTAGACCATTGGATTAATCAGAAAACTTTATTGACGATAGTATCCAAGTGTGCATTTGTCTTTATTTAAACAAAAATGAAACTTTTTAAGTCTAAAGTTTTGAAAAAATATATATGTTTCAACACCAATCATCTCGCTACACATTATAAACTTTGGTTAGGGCATTCTCTAAAATTTTATTGAATGATTCAACCATACTATTATCTTTTGGGTGATATGGGGTTCTCTTTCGGTGATGAATAATAAATTATTGAGTGATCTCGCAAGCAATATTATTCAATAAATTCACTCTTCGATCACTCACCAACAATTTTAGATAGCCAAACCTTGTAATCACATTCTCAAATATGAAGCACATGTTCTTTTTGGCAATCCAATCCTTGATTGTCGTATCTTCTAACTATCATGTCAAATACTCTATGGTAGTAATAATGTAGCATGCACCTATCCACCACACCAGGGGACTAATTAGTCCCATGAAGTCAATATCCCACTTTTCAAACAACTCCAATTATGTGATTGAGAACAAGAGTAATTATTCATGTCAACAAGGCTTTTCGATGCATTGGAAGACGTCGCACCATTTAGAATATTCCTTGGAATCCACAAATACCGACAATGACCATAAGCTTGTGCACAACACTTTATGTATCATAGCTTTGGTTGCATCGTGACCCCCTGCAATACCTTCATGAGCCTCATACAAAACGATGGATCGCTCATGGTCAAAGAAAAACTGGCACAATTTTTTTTCGGTGCCAAGCTTGTAAAATTACTTGGCAATCAAATGATAGTCTGCACTATGGGTCACCAGTTGGAAAAGTTGTGTCTATGTATAATCGGTCAATGCTTGTCCTATTTTGAGAAATTTTTCAATCTCGACAAGTTGATATAGGATGGCCTCTACCCTAAAGAGTTGTGCAACCATAAATTCATCATATAAGTTGTGACCTGCTTCATTGGACTCGATATTTGAAAGGTGATTAGGGTATATGTTATGTTTTCCTAGATTGAACACTACTTCAAAATCAAACTCCTAGAGCACTAAAATCCATTGACATATTATCCCTCGCAAAACTATCTTGTTGACCAAATATTTAAGCGTTGAATGATCAATAAAGAACTTGAATGGGGTGTCGAGAAAATAGTGTTGAAACATCTGCATGGAATATGCCATAGCCAAGCCCTCACACTCCATTGTGGTATAATTATTTTATGAATTAGATATCTTGTAGCTAGAAAAGTAAACTGGATTATCAATATTCCCCTCGCTAGGTTGTGTGAGAACTATGCCCAGTGCAATGGACAATGTGTCTACATGAACATGGAAAATATTCATCCAATCCAAAAATAAGAAGATTGGAATCCTTACGAACTTTTTCTTCAAAGTATCCAATGTTTCATGTCATTCATGTGTCCAAAGGTATTGTGTATCTTTACACACCAGTTTCTCAAGCAGCACAAGAACCTTCACATAGCTTTAAATAAACCTCCTATAATACTTGATGTGGCCCAAAGTGGTGCACAACTCCTTGACTGAAGTGGGAGCCAGCATGTCTAGTATCATAGAAATTCTAGATTGATCCACCAACAATCCTTCCTTGCATACCACATGTCTAAGTAGCATGACAAACGGTGTAAAAAGTATACATATCTTCAAATTCAAGGAAATTTGTAGCTAGTAACACCTATCCAACATCAATTGCAGGGCTTGCATATGTTATTTTAAGAGGATGAAAACCATCCAGTCATATGGGTACACTTCCAATAACTTATGAAAAAAATATTTGAACACTGCAACCACGATCCTAGAAAATACCACAAATGCATCTTCATCCCAAAGGGCATAACCATGTAATAAAACAAGCCCCATTCCATCACAAACATTGTATTGGATTGATCTTATATAGCAATTCAGAATCGATGATATCCTGAGAAGCTATCTGTGAATGAGTAGGCCTCATATCCACCCACATTTTCTAGTACTTCATCGGTAAAAGGTGTAGGGAATGGATCGTGTACACAAGTTGCATTTAGGATTCACAAGTCTATGAAAATATTTATGTTTCCTATCTTATTTCATTTCACCACCATTATACTAATCCACTTTGACTCTTGTACGGGAAAAATGATCTCGACATCCAACATCTGATCTAGCTCCTTCCACACCTTCTCCTTATACTTTGTGTTTATGAAATATGATCTTCATTCTATTAGCTTAGCATCTAGATTTAACTGAATTTTCATGGACCCAAGGGATCCTAGGATTCCCTTCATCTCCAAGTAGCTACGGGGAGAAATATCCTCATATTCCTTCAACAAGTCTACCACTTGGATTATTGTTTCCTTGTCCCAATTATCCCTGATGATGGCCATTTTTGGTGCATCTTCTGTGCCAATATTATGTTTCTTTGTCTTCTGTGCATCTTGTTGTACTAGACGTCTCTCTTTTCACCTCCAAGATTGTCACTCCCATAGCAACCACGTCGGAGCTAGTAACTCCTGGCCGTCGCTGTTGCCACCTGATGGACGTCGTTCTTGCGATGTTCAAGAGTGTCGCTCCCATAGCAACCACGTCGGAGCTAATACCTCCTTTCGTTGGTCTTGCCACCTTTGAAGCGTCTCTCTTGCCACGTATGAAACGTCTCACTTGCCACGTTTGCAACGTCTCACTTGCGACATTTGAAACGTCGGTCTTGCCACGTTTGCAACGTCTCTCTTGCCACGTTTGCAACTCGCTCTTGCCACGTTTAAAACGTCGCTCTTGCCACGTTTGAAACGTCGCTCTTGCCACGTTTGAAACGTCGCTCTTGCCACCTTTGAAACGCCACTCTTGCCACGTTTGAAACGTCGCTCTTGCCACGTTTGCAACGTCTCTCTTGCGACGTTTGAAACGTCGCTCTTGCCACGTTTGAAACGTCTCTCTTGCCACGTTTGCAACGTCTCTCTTGCCACATTTGAAACGTCGGTCTTGCGACGTTTGAAACGTATCTCTTGCGACGTTTGCAACGTCTCACTTGCCACGTTTGAAACGTCGCAATATCGACGAAAATTAGGTCGTCGAAAAAATGACATCATGTGAAACGACGTTTGAGGGGGTCTGAGGTTTGTCGGTCGTCCGACAATAGAAAGTGGCAATTGCGTCGAACGCGCCGTCGGAATTTGACCCAAATGCAGTAGTGGTAGATGTGGAGAAGATCTATATAAACTCAGATCTCTCTCTCAAGAAACATGTTATGATATTATGTTATGCGACATTGCTGATAATATAATTTATGTGCATTATATCATATTTTTTGTTAAATGACTTGAGTTTATTTTTCGAATTATGGAGCATGAGGAATGATACAGTTATGCATGGAGTGAGTTGATTTAGTTCTGTTTTCATTTTAGAGCGATTGCACCTCTTGGTTGGGCCCGCCAACAGGTTCAATTCACTTTCTCTTTTATATAGTCTAGTTAGTTTGTTTTCATTTTTAGAATCTGTGTGTGAATTATTTTTAACTTGAAAATGCTCTGTTAATTTCTGACTTGAATCATTTTCGTTTAGTTCATTCTTAGTTTAGCATTATCTCGTAGATCATTGAATATTAGAATGAGTTGCTTACCAGTTGTGGAATTTGATTGTTGATAGAGATCTCTCAGATTAGTTTAGATTTACTCTGTCCTCAAGTCTCTAGTTTAATTATGATTTGAAGTTAGTTTGAATTCATATTTACTCTATTTTTAGGGTAGTTCACTTGTGGTTTGGTTAAAGGAAGCTTCTAATATTTGTAGGGTAAAACGGGACATTGATTAGTTTCACTTTTGCTAGATTTAGAATTGCTTGGTATTTAGATTAAATAGAAGGATTTTAAAATGTTATGTCTTTTATGGTCAAGATAGATGTTTTGATGATTAGGTGTTTAGATAATGGTAGATAGCATTGGATGATTTCTTCGGATTAGGAATAGAAATACATTTGATTAACTTAGAATTGTTTCCATTGATTAATTAGACAAGATATGATCAGTTTTAAGATAATCATTAGGATTCAATTTATAAGAGTAAGTTTATGTTTTCTTCTTAGAATAACATTTAGGTAGAAGTAAGAATCTTACCAGCACATATAGTGTACCATCTCTAGGTTTACTTACCCTAGTTTGACAATTTAGTGTTTTTGGGTAATTAAAATTATTAATACAGAAGCCTGACATCGGTTTGTTTTAAACACAGACTCCTCCTTTCTTCACCTGTTGGTATATCATAACTAAGTCTATGGCTCCTATAGTTAGGATATATTTGAATGTCTCACATGATATACTCTCCCATGCAGAATTTTTGGATGATCTAATAGTCTTTGGATGGTTTAAGATTATAATGTCATTCAAGGGTTATAATATTGAAATTGCCCAAGCCTTTGCCAAGACCTTCGACGATGCTAGAGGTAAAATAGGTGACTTATAATTTCAAGTCAATGAGGACTCAATAGAAGAAGCCATGAGCCTATCGTGAGAAGGAGAATGTTAGTTCAAAAACCTAAAAATCAAAGGTATTCCTTGACATCTTTTGATTATTTCTAGGAAGTCACACTACGACGTTAAAGGTACACCCATCAAATTATTCAAGCCTCTATGGCATGTTTTGTTATTGATAATCAAACAATTCGTCACCTTTGAAGTATGATATGGATTGGTATTTTTATTTCATGTGCACCTATTAATGGTATTCTTAGGTTTTAATTTAAACATGCCTTTTTATCTGCTTAAAAGCATACAGAAGATGTCCAGATTCTATCAAAGCCAAAACCCCAATTCATAATCCATTCTTTTTCACCATGGTTTGATTTAGGTCTTGGTTGTTTCACATTTTTCGAAGGTAGGAGATAGCTCGTGAAGCTTCCTTTTTAGGAATGTTTTTTTTTTTACTACCACATGAACCGGTGAACATTTTACCCCTATGTGTTGATGAGTCTACTGGCCCTTTCCCATCGACTCACTCTCTGCAAGATCTTCATATTGAATTACAAGTTGCAAAAGACCCTGTGTTACCCACCAAAACCCTTGTTGATTCTTGTCAATCAATTAGATACACCTACAAGAGGAACAAATTCATCCCTAAGAAGTATTTATAGGAATTTTTGAATCAATTACGGGTAAGGTATATGTCACCCCTAATCCTGAACAAGATTTGGTTGATGAAAACAAAATTAAAATCAAGAGGCAAGGCAAAAAAAAAAAAAGCATAGGTTTCAAGATTTAGATTTCAAGAATAAAAGGAGTGGACAAATTCTTTCCAGGATGACCAGGAATCGACATCAGAACCATGATAGGCCTATCCTCACTGTTGATATTGAAGACACGATCTCAGTTGACGATACCAACTCTAATCCCGCTAAAATAGATTCACCTCGATATGATTTTTTTTCTAACTTGCCTCCATTTTTAAAAGAGCAAGAACGATTTTCAGGTATTCAGTATGACTTGAAAAAGGTTATGGAGCAGGATAAACCATTAAATTTGTATCATACTCGTCTGCTGCCAAATATAGAATAGGTATACTGTGAAGGTTGTTTTAGTTGGATCCAAATATATTACCAAGACATCCCTTATCTACAGGCTCAACTAAATCAAGTTATGGCTCACAATTTAGCTTTGGAAAACGAAAATGAGGATATGAGAGCTAACATCCGATCGAATTCTCCCAAGTCCAACAAATGGTTCAGGACGTCAGGGGATGTTATCATAGAAGATTCCACCAATTTCAACGTTGTTATCAATTTAGAATTGTCTCAAGTTTCTTTCTCAAAGGTTTAATTGGTAAACATTCTTCTTGGAATTCACGTTTGGATTGTTTAAATGATAATTGAATTTGGCTTTATTTTGTCTTTATTTAGACTAGCTAAAAAATCATAGATTATGTAGCTTGTCTTTTAATTAATTTATTTTATTGTTTTCTAATTTAAATTTCATTTTTCTCCTCAGGTGTGAAGGAGATCAATCTGAAAAGGTTGAAGGAACGAGTTAATAGTTGGGAATACAACAAATTTGTATTTTTCATTTCGAGAAGCCATTTCAAGAATATTTGAATGATGTAACTATTTTGAATAGTTGTCTCAACAGACCTATCTTTTTGGTTATTTTTAGTAAATATTTTATTAAAATAGATCTGTCTCTATCTTGTATGATATGAGAAACATACCATGAATTTGGTTTAAATACTAGTGCTTTCCCATGATTAAGGGAATTTGTTTTCGGACCTGATGATGGACTTATCATTTTGAAAAATATATGGGGTGCGGTTCACTTTTTGGCTTTATTCCTTCTGTAGACTGTACAATGTGAATATTGGCTCTCATATAATTTTTGTACATGAAAAAATTATTTGTATTGAATTAGCTTTAGATTGTTCTACATCTATGTTTTCATGTTGTGTTTACTTCTCACATGGTTCACCTTTCATTGGTTCTTATAATCTCTGTGACTGATCGTCTATCTATACATTTTGAGTTTACATAAAATGTTGGGTTGTTGATAATACCATTTGTTGGTGATTGAAGTTAATTTCATCTTCATATTTTGGACAATTTAAAGTTACATGAGTGAACATCTACCTGTCTTTCTGTTATCATAGATTGATTTCAAAATACAAATAATTTCCTTTAGTTTCTTCAGGAGATATCATTCTTTCTTCTTGTCATAGATTTATACTTGACAACAGGTTAAGTGGAGCTTTCACAATGCAAAGAGACGAATATAGCTTAGTACCTTTTTCTTTACAGCTCATCATCATCAGGTTAGTTAACTTTCTTTTATTTTATTTGTTTACTTTATGAATGAATAAATATTAAATCGTTCAAACTTTAATGCTTTGTTCATTATAGTTACATCATTTCTGAATCTTATTCGTTCATTTGTTGTTGTTGTTATTTATAGTGAAAGAAAAATTCCCTTTATTTCTACATCTTATTTAAACTTTGATCCATTAGTTTAAACCATCATTTTCACAAGGCTTGATTTAAACCTTGTATTCTGTATATATTTATTGTATATAATACTACTATTAGCTAAGTAATCATATTAGTGT
>SNQJ01S0040460.1:97557-128960 GCA_010110895.2 Picea sitchensis | reverse complement strand
TAGAGTCTTAGTTGGCTAACGGAGCCTTAAAACCCGCCAGGGTAGATTATTCCAAATGGATTGGGATAAATAGACAACCTTGGACCAGATCTTCCCTTATTTTTGATTTGTGTCATAAATGCACATCAAAAAATGGCACTAGAAGGAGGGCATGAAAGTCATTGATGGCACGAGGAGGTCATAGGAATCCCCCAAACAATCATTCTCTTGTCATGTTGCATAGTCACTCAGACCCTATTGTTATACCTGATCCAGCTGCTACGTCAGAATCTACACTTGATCCAATGACACTAATTCCTCAAGGGATTGATGTACAAGAAATTATCCATAATTCTCGCTAGTCAATTTTAAGAACCTGGGGTGCTTTATCCCGACTTATACAATCTGGTGGACATCTAAATCAACCCCTTAATTTTTCCAATCTGCAAGAACAACCTCTTGACACTAGTATTCCCGATCACACATTAGGTGGTAATATTACCGATCCTTTTGAAGCACTAATCCTAGGTGTTGAGGGATCTGGTCTTCTATCGTCCCCACTTGGTTCTTCTCCATCCTCTTCAAGAAAATAATCCTCAAACGAAGGAATTTATTCATCTGGACAATCTCAACATTCACGCCACCAACTCCCATGTCTAACCAAAATAATCCCACCATACCTTGGCTTGATCACGATGTTGTGGCAGTACCTGGACCTCAACACCCATTACCCAAACATCTGGAAAAGTGGCTACCCAATTTTGACCTCGATTCAAAGAAATCAATTGAGGATCACATAAAGAAATTAATGTCAGTTGTTAGTCTCTGGAACGTTGAACATGAGGATGTCGTGTGTAGGCTATTCCCTTACACTTTTGAGGGAAATGACTCCACTTGGTATTTTTCACAACAACCCCAAATTATCATTTCTTGGGATAAGTTTGAAACCTTTTTTCTAGAAACGTTCGGAGATGATAAATCTCCATAAGTTTTGGTAATGGAACTTTCTAGTATGAAAATGAACCCTAAAGAGAAATTCAATGATATCAATCAGAGTTTCCTCGCGCTAAAAAATAAAATTCCTACGGAATCGATGCCTGCAGAAAACTTTATTTTTGCATACTATACTAAATCCCTACATCATAATATAGCTATATGGGTTAAAAGGTCTAAAAAGAACACGTTACTAGAATCCTTTGAGGAGGCAGTCCTTATCAATAAGGAAATTCTTAGTTTAAAGGATAATTTAAATGTTGAGGCTGAATGAACCTCCTCTTCTAAAAAGAAGATAGAAATCCTCACTAGACCTCCCCAAAATAAAAGGGAACAAGAAACTTTAGACTTGGAAAGTTTACATAAAGATTTTTAGAAATTATCTAATCAATTCGTAGACTTGAAAAGATATGATGAAGAATCATCTACAAGTAAAGGAATATTTAGACCACCTTTCACGAAACCTTTTCCTCCAAAGAGACCAAACCGGACTACAGAAGGTCTGAATTTTGAAGGATTACAGTATGATTTACAAGCAATACTGGAAACACATGATAATGTTGTTTTTGTACCACCTAAAAATCAAAATGACACAGGTAAAGAAGAAACACCTGATGAGGAGGACTCATCTCCTCCCGTCTTCGGACATCTGTCAGAAAACATCTTCCAAGTGAATTTTGAATATGTTCATCCATATAATGCTCGAAGGTGCAAAACAAACCCTCACCTGAGACAAATAGAAATATGGTATCCAAGCAGCCAAAATAAGTTGAAACAACATGAAACCCTGTTTCCCTAGATTTATAATATGATTTGGTTGAAGACCTTAAAAAACTAAGGGAAAATATATCAATTTTTGAACTACTTAAATTCCCTCTTATCCTACAGAAAATGCACCGAAGTATAGTTGATAATAATAAAAATAATGATCCTATAATCAAAAAATCAGTAGAAAATGACGTAAAAAAACAAAAGATTTCGCGGATAAAAAATCACCTGAAGATCAGAATAAAAAGGAAATATCAGAGAAGACCATAGAAATTTTGGATAAAATTATTTCAAGTATAGCCATAAAATATCAACATATTTCTACCCACTCACCATGGAAAAATGTACCACCATTCTTGTTAACTTTAAAAAATTTCAACAGAAATGTGCATAATTGTATGGTCGATTATGGGGCCTCATCAAATATAATGCCTATGTCTGTGTGTCAAAATATTAATGATGAAGTCGAACCTTCTTATTTAAAAATAATTCATTTAGACATAACTAATGTCATTGTCATTGGTGAACTTAAGGATGTATTGATAAGGTTTTCATCTAACCCAAAACTCCACCAAGTAATTGATATAATTGTCCTTGATATTCTGGAAGTTTATGGCTTATTTTTTAGCAGAGATTGTTCAGAGAAATTGCATGGTTATTTTTCTACAGATTGGTATCATATGTGGTTATTGGAGAACAAATAGCCTAACAAGATTAGAATAAACAAAGAACGTTACCTAAAGTACATTGTCACATATTTAAATGATTCCAATGATCCTTTTACTACTGATGTAAATAAAATTGAGGCTCAAGGCATGAACATATTTTTTGGAAATTTCATGACTGAAACATCCACTACCACCGACCTAGAACAACAATCTGAAATATCAGCCCATACTCAAATGACAACCTTGAAAAATGATCTAAGCATTGTTGATGACAAGGAAATATGGTCTTTATACTTTGATGGATCTAAATATATGGAAGGGGTCGGTGTTGGTCTTGTTTTGATCGACCCCAAAGGTAATAAGACATTCATTTCTTGTTGATTATAATTTGAATGTACTAACAACACAGCAGAATATGAAGCACTCTTGTAGCGACTAAAGAAGGCATTGGATCTTGACATGAAAAACTTGGTAGTATTTGGTTACTCTGAAATTGTAGTCAAGCAGGTAAAAATGTTATTCATTGTTTATCACCTCATTTAAAAAACTACCAAACTGAGGTATGGGGCTTAATATGTAAATTTTTTGATTTTAACATAAGTTCCATTCCTATATCTAGTATTTTGGAAGTTGATTTATTAGCTAATGTCTCTTTGAAATGATTACCTTGTAAGGGTTTTCCCCCTAATGCATTTTTAGTTGAATTTTTATTCAGACCATTGATTCCCGACAACTTTACCAATTGGAAAGTGTTTGATGATGATCAACAAATCAAATTTTGTTTTCATATGGAGGACACTTTCCAAGATGCAGTAATCAATGAAATCACCCACAATGAAAACCTCCAAGATTTTACGGGAATATCTAGCCCTTGTTCTATGGAAATATCATCTAATCTGGTAAACTCTATCCCCAAATTTGTTGTTATATTAGAGAAATTTTATGATTTACATGACAAGTTTGGGGGAGTGGTTAGTTGAAAAACGAACAGTTCTTCGCTACTATATGAAACTATATATTTAGGAACGCAATATAATCCTTAGAATATCAATCTGGGCAAAGGGTGTTCTAAACAAGAAATATCCACATTCATAAAAAAATTCAAAGAATTTAAACATGTGTTTTCTTGGACATACGATTATTTAAAAACCTTTGATCCAAACATAATACAACATGTAATTCCCATGAAGCCCCAAACCCAGCCATTTCAGAAAAATCTTAGAAAAATGCATCCTAATTTAGAACCCATAGTAAAAAAGGAACTAAACAAATTACTAACTGCATACTTAATGGGTATCCAACTTAGTCTCGGTAAGAAAGAATAATGGCTATCCAACTTAGCCCCAGTAAGAAATAAGAATGGAGAAATTCGGTTTTGTGTCGATTTCTATAATTTAAATCGAGTCTCTGATAAATATAATTACCTCGTTCCCCCAATGAAACAAATTTTCCAACTAGTATCTGGTTCATAAAGGCTATCCTTATTATATGGTTTCTTAGGGTACAACCAAGTCCTTATGTTTCCATCAGATCCATTGAAAACCACTTTTCGCACCCCATGGGGCACCTATACCTATAGAAAAATGCCTTTCGGATTGATTAATGTCGGAGCCACTTTCTAGAGGGAAATGGACATTTATTTTCATGGCCTTATCAATCAATTAATTATTGTCTAACTAAATGATGTCAATGTATTTTTGAAGAAAAAAAAGGATCACCTGTCACATCTTAGGGTTGTACTAGAACGTTGTCATAAGTTTGGTATTTCACTAAATCCTAAGAAGTTTCCCTTTGCAGTAGAGCAGGGAAGATTACTTGGATTTATGGTCTCAAAGGATGGAATGATAATAGACCCCGAATGAACCCAATCTATTGCCAACCTTCCTCCACCTTCTTCTGAAAAGGTGATGCAATCGTTTCTAGGTAAAATAAATTTCGTCATACGTTTTGTTCCAAGTTTTTCTAAGATGGTTAGACCAATGTAAAACCTGATCAAAAGGGATGTTCTTTACCAATGGGGACCACAAGAAAAACAATATTTTAATTCTATTAGGAAATCTATAACCAAATCTCCCTCCTTGATGAGTCCTGCTTTCTCCCAAGACTTCACGTTGTACACTTTTGCATCAAACAGATCTTATGTTGTTTTGCTTACACAGAAAAATGTTGAAAACAATGAGATACACATTTCATTTATGAGCTCCGCTTTTAAAGGAGCATCATTAAATTACCCTACAGTAGATCAATAAGCATATGTTGTTTCTAAGGTAGTTAAACATTTTAGATCTTACCTTTGTAAGTCCAGGATAAAAGTCAGTGTTCCTTACCATGTTGTAAGAAACATGTTAGTTCAGAAGGAACTAGGGGTGAAAAGGGAAAATTGGATGACCTACCTTCAAGAGTAAGATCTTGAAATCGTACCCTCACAAATTGTTAGAGATCAATGCCTTTGAAAATTGGTGGTTGATTCAGTTGAAATATCAAAAAATCAAACAACAACACCAATTGAAAATCTGCACAATGAAACACAAATTTGTCGCACACAAACTGTGCCTAATTCATGGTATAATGATATCATAGTTTATTTGTTGCATGAAACTACTCCTTGAAATCTTGATCCAAAAAACAGAAGAGCACTAAGTCTTAGATCTAAATCTTTTCAATTGATTAACGATACATTGTTTCGGAAGAATTTTGATGGTGTTTTTCTACGTTGCCTAGAAAAGGAAGAATCTAAAAAGGTGTTAGATGGGCTACATTTTGGTGATGTCAAGGGTCATTTTGGTGGAGATACGATTGCCCACAAAGTACTTACCATTGGTTACTATTGGCCCACTTTATTTAAATATTCTCACACTTTGGCCCGCAAATGTATAACCTATCAAAAGGTTGCAGAGCAAGTCAAGAAGGTTGCATTTCCCTTACATCCCATTACAGTAGACACACCATTTCAGCAATGGGGTCTAGATATCATAGGACCAATTAACCCACCTTCCTCACAACAACACAAGTATATTCTTATGGAAATGGATTATTTTACAAGATGGTTTGAAGCTTTACCACTAAGGGTAGTAAACACGAATCAATTAGTTTCGTTTTTAGACTCTCATATATCACTCGTTTCGGGATACCTGAATGTTTAGTTTTCGAAAATGCTTCTTATTTTTCTTCCTTGGATATGACTGTCTTTGCTTTAGAAAAAGGGATTAAGCTAAAATAATCTGCCAGTTATTACCCCCAAGGAAATGGTTTGGCTGAGTCAACAAACAAAAGTATGATCAAAATAATAAAAAGAACAGTGTCGAAAAATCATTAAAATTGGCACAATGCATTATATAAAGAACTTTGGGCTGATAGGGTCACTTCGAAAGCTTCCATTGGTAATTCTCCTTTCTTCCTCATTTACTAAAGAGAATCTATCCTTCCTCCACACATATTTCTCTCGTCATTGAAATTGTCTCATAAAGTTAAGGAGGAAGAATGTCCCCTTTAGAGAATCAGATAAATGGTCTACTAAAATTGGAAGAAGTTAGGACACAAGCAAAAAATAAATTAGACCAGCACCAGCGAATTGTTAAAAATTGGTTTGATACAAGTTCGTCCTCAGAAAGAAATTTTAATATAGGGGATTTGGTCCTCAATTGGGCCAAAGAACACAAGGATAAAGGAGAACATACTAAGTATCAAAACCTATGGTTGGGGCCTTTTTTCATTTCAGAAAAATCGAGTCCTAGCTCCTTTTGTTTGCACAACTTAGAGGGACAACCAGACACTTTTCCATTGAATGGCTAGTCTCTCAAGAATTATTTCACCTGAGAAAAGTGAGACTTACCCCCTGTAAATATCACTAGCTTTTATTTTTATTTTTGTTTCTATGATTGATCATTTTCTTTTTGTTGTTTTTTATCCTTTCTTAAAAATTATTTCTAAAATGCAATGCTTTATCGAGGGGAATCAGATCTTTCACTAACAGTAGTTGAAACAGTTCAAGCATCTAAACATTAATTTTTTTAACTCAAATCAGTGATCTATAAGATATTTATTCTAGAAGTCTCTACCAAATCATTGTTCTCGGTTTTTTGTCGATATCTTAGGGAAGTACGATCATATTTAAACTTCTTACGCCATCCTAGTTCTAATGATATCAACTCAAAGTGCTTCCCCATCCTTGAGATGATTTCTTAATTGAAGTCTAAATTTCTAAACCATGATGAAACCTATCAGTTCTTGAAGAACAAGAAACAATATTAATGATCAATCACATGATTTCTTGGCTGTTAAAACTTCAGTATCACCCTGCTCTCTCATTATCATGAAATCTATGAATTTATAAATGATTAAGGAGAGTTGAAAACACATTAATGTGTGGGATTTCTATGTAAACTCACTGTGGTACTAAATAGGCCTATTGGTTGTCGGGAAATGCACACATGATACCAAGACAACTTTGACGGGGTGCTGAACAAGCTCGTTGGCAGTAAGGTAATGTCAGGTTCAAGATCTTTCAAGTATTTTTTTAAAATGATCACATATAAAATAAAAAAGTTATCATAGATGGACAACTTTTGGATGGGATTGAAGTACTTGAGTGGGTTAAATGAAATCCTTTTCAAGGCTATGAACACCTCCTAGAAGAAGTGGCCATGTCAACGGTATTGAACTTACTTTTATAAATATTGTTTCCTTTTGATCGAAACGAACCTTCGGATTACAATAATTTGCCATAAAATTCTTCGTTAGTTTGACTTTGTCAATTTTCTGAGTTAATTTCAAAACCCTTGATCTATTTCACATTTTTTTTAGTGACTTTCCAATTTATCTTTTCCATGATATAAAGTTTTGATGATGCAGATGTAACCGCTTCGCCCAGCAAGTCACCATTGTTGGCAACCAAATATTCATATCGTTTCATTGATATTCAAAACACAAAGTTTGAAAAAAAGATATTTTATTAGCTACCTCTTTGTGTCTACAAAGATTTCGATTATTATTTTTGTGTGATGAATCACTTGATAGATTATTGTGTGTTTTGAGTTTATGTCTTTTCAATAAATTTATCATTTACTCTTTTTTTCAATTTCATGACTGTCAAGCATGAAATTGAAATAAGCCTAGTATAAACACATCAAACAAATTCTAAAATTCCTCTCCTTATAAAACTAAATGAGCTTTAAAAAATACCTATGATCTCAAAATCCTTTAAGAGTTTTGAACATATCATTATGTGTGTTATCACATGCTAATTTGCATTAATTTTTCCAAAAGCATCTTGTCATTGTGCTATCTTTCCACTCAGATTTTAAAAAAATCCACCAGCTCTATCAAGCCCCCATCTACTAAATCCTTCACTCAAATGATCATCCAAAATAGTCATGCCCTCCATGATTCAAAATTGGAAAATATCCCAAACCTATTCCTAGACTTAATGTGTATCTAAATCACTCAGTTCCATCACTTCATTCATTTTTACCCTTATTATCATATTCTCGTTGAAAGTTAAAAGAATTACTTTTATTAAGCTTAAGAACCCTTATCCTATCCATAAAGTCATGTGATAAGCCACATATACCGAAAGTCCTTAGAAAATAGAAAAAGGGTTTATTATTATTAATATAAATATTTTTATATTAAAATATTTATATTAATATCTGATCCAATATTTAATTTATGGCATCACATCAAATCATGGGCACGAATCTCAATATATAATTTGGAAAATTCAAAGGGTGGATGGAGGGCACACATACATATCGAGCAGAGAACTAGCATGGAGGTTAATTATTTGAAGGCAGGTTGATATTTGGACCATGGTTTTTTGGTCAAGGACGGGTGTTCTTACTTGATGCATATCGGGGGTAAAAGTGGGTGAACTCAAAAACACTTTTATCTAGATTGAAATCATAAATGCAACCATTTATCATATGGTTTATGTGTGGCATATTTTCTAGGAGTGAATTTCAATAATAATTATAGAATTTCCAACAAATGAAATTCTTCCTCACAGTGAAAATATTTTACAGAGGTAACATTTAAATTTTACAAATTAAAGAGATTAATGTTTAGTTCCATGGAAAATAATTAAACGGGAAGATGCACGTGAAAGGAAGAATTGGATAATTTTTTATCCAAATGTTTTACAGAAGTAAAATAATAAGATTAAAAGTATTTTACCAAAGATGGTAAACAAGACATGGTTTTCAAAACCATGGGAAACAAACCAGTCAATGGTTTTCACAATGAAATGGTAAATTGAAAAAAACAAGACACAGTAAATGTTTTTCACAGTAAAATGGTAAATTGGGAAAAACAAGACATGGTTTTCAAAACCATGGGAAGAAAAAAATAAATGGTTTTAAAAAACCACAAGCATGAATTAAATTATGGAAATTTAATTCTATAGGATAGAAAAATATTTGGGAATTATTTTTACTGAAACATATTATTCCCAAATATTTAATGAGAATACGGATAAATGGAATTAGATTTGAAAGAGTGTAAGTGTTATCGGACTAATCGGTAAGTGTGGACACTAACAGATCTCCCTAGATCCACCTAGATCTAGAACAAAATAAGATAGAACATGACTATTTCCCTAAGTTATAACCATTAAAATAACTAGTAAGGAGGAACAAGTGACATACCTTTGTATCACTTCCTTAAGTCTCTATTGCTCCCGCTTTGCTCCGGTGCTCTCGTGAAGTCAAGACCAAGACAACACAAACCAACCAAAGTGAAGATAGCAGAATGTATTCAATCGTCAACTTATGCATATGATCAAGGAATTACACAATAAAGTAAGAATGACTTTATGAGAAAGGGACATGTCAATGTATCATATTAATTGAAAGTAGAAGATAAAACATGATCGCCTTGATGTCGCAAGATTCCTTTCAGTGACTCTTGATTCCAACACACAAACTTATTCTGTAGTTGCATGAATAAGGTCCAATTCCTCTTGATAGAGTGACTAGAGTCTCCAAGCTTCTGTTCAAGCAGGGTTCTTCACACAATTCCTTCACCAATTCTTCAATTAATCTTGCTTAAACTTTNATAAGAAATCTCTCCTGCATTTTATTCAATGAATCTTGAATACTACGAAAATTATCATTGAGGTCATCTGTGAGGCTGTCTGTGAGGTCATGTACAAATGCATCCAATCTGTCATCCAATGTGTGAAACAATTGGGCTTTGAATGATTCAAGAATTTCTTTCAATTTTTGAGAAGAAATATCCATCTGAGCACCCTATGAACTCTTCGGTCCCTCAACCTTCATGAAATAAAAACCAAAAATAGACCCAATAAGTTACGACAGAAAATCATGGCTTTTTCTGGAAAACCCTAAAAAACTGTTGAAGTAAAAATGCTCATAACTTCACTTCCCGGACTCCGTTTTGGCTGATTTTTTTTTTTTTAAATTGGGTGAAATTGTGAGAGGAACTCAGATCTGTAATTGTTTTGAGAAAATTTGGCATTTATCTACTACATAAATAAAAACAAATCACGCCGCCGTCCATGGAAAAACCCTGAAAAATTGCAGATTTTAAAAATTCAATATCTTGACCTTCCAGACTCCGTTTCGGATGATTTTTTTTTTTCAACTTGGGTGTTTTTCTGAGAGGAACTCAGATATACAACCTGTTTCTACAAATTTTGCACATAAATATACCAAAAACTTTGATAATGTCGCGGCCCTCTTTTTTCTTCTCCCAAAAAAAATCTGCAAAAATAAAAAATATTTGCCCACAATGTTTGTCCAAGGAAAGTGCTCTGATACCACTTGTTAAGAACCTGAATAGATATACCAATATAATAACCACAAATACTGAATACACAATAGATCCACTAAGCAATATATAAGAAACCACACTTTATTATTACCAAACCCTTGAGGTAGGGAAACACCATACAATGGATCCTATTATGGAAGGGATCCTCTCCTGTTCACTTGCCTCTCCGAGGGGGCATCCTCCTATTGAGCTACCGCTCCAGATAAAATATTTCTCTTCATGTCTCATTACATTGCTTGAACCCCTTTATATAGTGCTACCATCAACTAAGAACATTCTAGAGGAGGAATCTTCTGGAAGTAGAACCTTCTAAGAAGTCCTTTTATGTTTATTATATCTAATTACCCATTTATTATATCTAACTACCATAGTGGGCCTTATTTAATAATATAGTGGACCTAGTCCACCTTACATTGAATGGTCTCCACTATCATCAATATGGGCCCTCTGGGCCCCTCCACTACCTCTCTATCTACCTTACACACACTCATAGGGGTATTAGGCATTAGGTTTGATAAATAAAACAATTATAAAAACCAACAAAAATGGTAAAAAGTAAATATAAGTGGGTAAAAGTTCTTTTAACATAGTCATTGTAACTTTGCCAGGATTTTAGCCCAAAACCCCTCTTTTTCCCTTGAATTTCGATGTTCAAATGTGGAAGGTACAAACAACCATTTGGCGAACCATCTCCAACAATGAGGTAAGCTCCTTGTCTTCTATCTTTTCATGGTTCAATTTTTTATTTTCATTGGTAAATTTCAAGTTTTTCAGCTTGTTTTAGGGCTCAAATTTGCACTCAGGCATTCTCGCAAGCTAGCCACACGGGACCTGCGAGAATGCATGATTCTCACAGGTGGCCCCAAAGGCACCTGCGAGAACCTTGCACTGTGCCAAAGGGGCACCTGCGAGAATCGCAAAATGGAAAATCTCTTTAATGTTTGCTCAATGAAAAATGTACCAAGGGTTGAAGAGAGTTGTTGACCTTCTTCTTATGGTTCTTGTGCAGACATTTGGCTGTCACCATGGTTCTGGAATGACGTGAAAGAGAGCATGAAGAATATGATGCTATTATTGGGAATAACTCGGGCACCATTGTTGCTTTGTGAGACTATGGTTTCCTAAAATTCTTTCAGATCCCGAGTATGAGGGCCCAAGTCAGGCTGTTGGAGTACCTCATTCATATGTGGGATTTGGACCAACAAGTATTCTACGTAGGGGTCCACACATTGTCCTTGGATATCGAGGACATTTATTTCTTGACAAGATTGTCACGGCATGGGTACCATGCTAGCTTGATTGGTAGCTGAGGTGGTGGGCTGCCTATGAGTGAATATTGTCGTTAGTACTATGTTCCAGAGGTGGAAAGAAGCAAAGGCAAAGTGGCCATTTGGGGGGTCCAGGATTTGACCTTTCACACTATTTTTTTCACCATTTCTCATATGGCTGGGAGCGCTTCTCCACACATGGCTCTCTAGAGCTACTTTCAGTATTCCATAGAGTGTATTGAGCCTCAGGTCTTTAACTGGTAAGACGCAGTCCTTCGTAGTGTGAAGAGACAGTTGACTAAATGCAGGAGAGGCGACCTAAAGCAATTCGGGTATGGTTCATTGTTGGTGTCCTTCTTTCTTGAGAGGGTTCCCTTTTTGAGGTTGCAGATTGAGTGGGGTTTACCGGCTCCAAAGGATCCGAGGATGCTGAGGTGGTGTAACCTCATGGCCCGACATGTAGATGGACCAATCATCAAATACAATGATTCCTTCTTTGACTGGTTGCGACCACAGATGATGATGGTCAATGATTATGCCTATGCCGGGTTGGACTTCCAAGGGGATCCAGACTTGGCCCTGCCTGAGGGTGCTTAGTGGGGAGATCTCAGTAAGAAGTACACATTTTTTACTTTTTAAATGTTTTTGTGAATTTTATCATATGCAAATGTTTTTATGTTTGTCTGAGGTCTAATTACAAAAATTATTTTTTTGATGACATAGACATGGGGCCTTATCAACCTCCGAGTACTTCTCCTATTCAGTGGTGAGGAGAGGTGGCTCCAGTGCCACGATGGGACGCTAAATATTATGAGGAAGTGGAACAAAACTTAGAGGGTTTGACTACAGACATTCCGGACATGCCTCTTGGAGAGGTCCCGTGACATTATTAGCATCATACGGTGAGCGTGTCAGAGTCTGTTGGCCAACTACTTCGCAGGGTTGCCCAGGAAGTCATGTGTTACTGTGAACGTCATCCATGACGTTACTTTGTAGAAGCTATGAGCTTTAGATTTTGAAATTTTGGTCCTTGGACATAACTTTTTTGTAAAAAAAAAATTGATCGTTATATATACATACGGCTTCTACCGGTTTATCTTGTGTTGTGTGATACTTGTGATGTGATTGATTTATAAATGATCCAAATTTCTGTCTAATACATAGTTATCTAATGCATCAGTTAATGTATTTAGACATCTAGGAATATGCTGATACTCAATATAATCAAAATAACGTTCCAAGAGGCGAATTCACAAATATACCCATAACAAAGTAGGACTTCAAATAGCATAGACATTACTTAACTATAGTACTACGAGCTATGAATCAAGTCGCACAACCAAACGATGGATACCGAGTGAGATAGCATCAATAAACAATTCGATAACGACGCTATACTCTGCAATAATGTTGGTCGCACGGCTGAGGCACACACCTCAGAGAGTGATAAGTTCATTTGTAGGGGCGTAAATTGCCCTTACAGTAGAAGCAAAGTTCTAAGTACTACAGATAGCGCCATCAGCAAAGCCAATGTTGGGTAGCGAAGACTCCAACATTTGGAAACCAAACACAACGTAACATAAGGGTAGAGACCAGATAACGGAAAAAACAAACTATAGTAACACACAAGAAGTATGATACAATAAAATACAAGTACTCGTGCACAGGTGATCTTATGGATAGTACTTCTTTAAGTACAACCCATTTCTGGGTTCACTCAAAGGGATATTGTCATAATCAACTAACTCATAATATCCTTTCTCCAAAACTCGTCTAATGATATAAGGACATCGCCACATGGCTTCGACTTTTTCAGCTCCTAGCATATCTCATTCTTGTTCATAGAGGAGAGCTAGATCTCCTCCAGAGAAAATGTGAGGCTTGACATGTTTGTCATATTGGGCCTTGACACATTTATTTTGGGCTTCTATGACTAGGGTAGCATCATGTCAAGTTTCATCTAATTGCATAAGATACAATAGATATTCTTCCTCTGCAGAAGTGTTTGGTAGGAGTTCGACGGCTAGTTTTAAGGAGGGTATCTCACATTCAATCGAGAGGATGGATTCTAGACCATAGACTAACTGGAAAGGTGTAAACCCAGTAGTAGACTTAACGGATGTTTGGTAAGCCCACAATGCTGAAAACAACATTGTGTGCCAACTTGTTTTGTGAATCCCTATCATTTGTCAAAGCATGGTTATGAGAACTTTATTAATCGCTTCGAATAGGTCATTGGCTTATGGGTAATAGGGCGTTGAGTTTTCATGGAGAAGACCCAACTTTTCAGTGAGTTCAGACATCATGAAGTTTCTAAAGTGGCTACCGTGATCAGTGACGATAGCTTGAGGAACACCAAAATGAGTTATGATGTGATTGAAAATGAATAATGTTGCAGTCTTTCCAGTATTGTCAAATGTCGTCATCGCCTCGGCCCATTTCATAAAATAATCTACGGCTACAATAATGTATCCATGCCCCCCAGCCAAGTGGGGGTGACATGTCATGAAATTGATACCCCATTTCACAAAGGAACCAATGGAGACCATAGGGTGAAGAGGAGCGGGATGTGATCATATCTTATGATTATAGGTCTGGCAAGCATGACATTTTTGGACGGAGATTATGCAATCGTTAAATAAAGAAGGCCAAATACCCTTCTCATAAGATCTTATGGGCAGTAGCATACCCGGACATATGAACACCATACGCTCTAGAATGGCAGTCATTTAAGGCTTTCTCGGTTTCGTCGAATGTGAGGTAGCGTCGAAAAACTGAGTCAATCCCACAACAATAAAGAGTATCCGCAAGAATAATATATTGATGGGATTGGTAGTGTATTCGACGTCGGTCAGTACTAGACAAGTTGGGCTGGAAATTCTGGGTTTGGAGATATATGATGATATCGTCATACCAAAGATCATCAGAACTAATTAGGAAAAGGGATTCATCAGATAATGAATCGACTGCTATATTTTTTGTTTCAGAGTAGGGAAAGTCGCATATCAACTCAGCAAACACTAAGGACTTATTGGACTTAGCTCGTTCAAATTCCAAGTCAAACGCCTAGAGTATCATGATCCATTTGGAGTATTTTCCCCCTAGCAATTGATGTGTGAGAATGTGTTGCATAGGGTCACAGTTAGAAATTACCGTAGTCTTGCGAGAGAGGATATAGTGCCGGAAACGTTGAACTACTTGGACGGCTTCCAAGGCTAGTTTTTTGACATGTAAATACTTGGTTTCAGTAAGCATTAGACTTCGACTCAAGTAATAGATAACATGTTCATCATGAGAATCATCCTCTTGGACGAGAACCATAGCGATGGTGTAATACGAGGCTCCGAGGTAGAGGAAATAATCGCAACTGTAATCGGGGGGGAAGAGAATAGGAGAACGTGTCAGGGACAGTTTCAAAGCTTTGAAGGCTTTGTTTGCAATGGTATCCCATACAAAATCAGACCCCTTTTTGAGTAGTCGCATAAATCCAAGAGTTATCTCGGCGTAGTTCGGGATGAAACGATGAAGAAAGTTTCATTTCCCTTGCAAACTTTGTAACTGGTGAAGTGTAGAAGGAGGAGAGAGATTGAGAATCACCTCGACCTTTAAAGGATCTACCCTGATCCCTTGACATGAGAAAATAAATCCTAGAATTCAGCCGGATTCCACACAAAAAATGCATTTGTGAGGATTCAAGCATATATGGTAAAACCGAAAGCGGAGGAAAATGGCTTGGAGGTGGATTGGATGATAGAGCTGGTGCATGGAATGAGTGGGTAAGTCATCAATATATGGCTACACAATGTGCTTGATATCATGGAAGGCATAAGACATAACACGCTGAAAAGTTGTGCCAACGTTCTTTAGACCGAAAGGAAGTTTCCAATAGGCGAAAGTGCCCCAAGGACAAATGAAAGAGGTTTTGTGTTGATCCTCGAGAACAATATTGATTTGATTATATCTGGAGAAACCATCCATCCGAGAGAAGATTTCACTTCTGGTGCAATCATCAACAATCTGATCAATGAAGGAGGTAGGAAATTTGTCTTTAGTACAATCTTTGTTAATATCCTTATAATCAACGCATACGCGGATTATGCCTTGTTTCTTGTCGATCGGGACAAGATTGGAAACCCAGTCAGTGAGGGCCACCGGGTAAATAAATCTAGCTTTGAGAAGTTTCTCGACTTCAAGCTTGATAGCAGCCGCTTTATGTGGGTGAACTGGATGAAGGCATTGCCAGACGGGTTTAGCATATGGGTATGTATTAATTTCATGTATCACAATATCGAGGTTGATACCCAACATTTATTCATAGCTCCAGGTGAAGATGTCACAAAATTATTTGAAAAGTGACTTGTAGCTGACGATTTCATCAGGGGAACATGAAGCTCCGATATGCACATTTTCGACAATTCCAGGTTTGATGGATATGTCAAGGGGAATAGTGGGTGAGATATTGCTTAAGTTCCCTTCGGAAAACACATCGTGTGTGGATTCGGGAATGGTTGAAATAATGACAATGATCGATGGGATCGAGATCTGTTGGTGGCTCTCAATGGTGTGTTGTTCTAGGAAGAGGATGGAATGGTGATGTCCATTGTTCCAAGGGATGTCTTCAATGAAAAACATAATCATCTCGTCCATGGGAAAAATGACGCAGAAAGGATCTGGAGATAAATCACCAAGAGAGGGGGTAGAAGGGGTCGTTGATTGAATGGCCTGATAGGCGGATTCGACCGAACTTAAAGGCATTTTGTCGCCATAATGAAGATGATCGTCGGGGTTGGGTAACATCCATGGGTCATGAGACATAGGGGTTCCATGAATCAAGGTGGATATCATGTTAATTGAAGTGACAGACAAGTGTGGAACATCGAGTGGTAGAATGGGGAAGGTACCCATTAACGAAGAGTCTTTGAGAAGACCTACACCGACGTTCTTGTAACCCAGTGGGGTTTTGGCAATGAAAGGTATGTTGTCAGTACATGTATCTGAGATAAAGAAGGCTAATTGGTCGACGATAATTACCTTTCCTTGATGTGGGAAACATACAACATGAAAAAGAGTCGACACAACTGCGCGCATGGAATCGATCCAGCTACGGCCAAGTAGAAGATTGTAATCGAGAGGAGCGTCAAAGACTTCCACTTTGACTTGGACTGTTTTTCCTTCTAGCATGATTGGAAATGAAGGAAGGACACCGTAAGGCTTAAAACCAGAGACATTGAAAGCTTTGAGTGTGTTATGGGATTCAGTCAAAGAGGGAGAGTTGATGGCTTTCCAACAGGGAACATACATGACACACGTCGAGGCACCCTCGTCGATAACGGTTCTACAAATATTTTTTTCAGAGACAATCACTTAGATTTGGAATGTGATTTGAGGGGGTAACCTTGGAATGTGATCTTCCAAGTCAAAAATTATTAAATTCATGTCCGTTGGGTTGATTCCACCGATAGCTTTTAATAGTTCCTTCCGTTGTGTGGGACAACTTTGAAGGACTTCGAGGGCTGACATCGCAGAAGGTGCTTGGGCTAGATATTCAACAATGTTGTAGTTCTAGGCAGCACGAGCATGAGGATTGAAAGTCAATTTTCTAACAACGCCCTTTTAAGGGGGGTGAAGAACTGTGTCAAGGCTCGGTCGTTCGAGATGAAGAGGACCATTGGTAGGTGGAGTCATGGGAGATGGTTGGACCAATGAAGGAGGTATAACATCAACCTTCTCCTTAGAGGGAGAATAATCTTTGGCTCGAGTGGTAAGTGTGATGTCATTCTTCTTTGAATCACCAGTACACATTAATACATAAGATGTAGTAGAAGAGGAAGGTTGGTCATGAATTACCAATTGGCTCTGTTTTTGAGAGGGGAAGGGTTGGGAAAAAATGGTTGGAATGGGTGGTTTCGGGGCCCCTTGAAGGAACTTAGTAACCTCAACGCATCATGGAGAATCCTTTTTGTAGTGATCATCACCATAGATAACACAAGGGTATCGAGGTTTGCGCTTATCCCTATCATCAACGGGTGGAGTTTTGGTTCTCTCTGCTTGTGAAGTATTTATGTCCTCCTTATTCTTACCCTTTCCCTTTCTGGATTTGTTTTTAACGGTTGGGTTAGATTGAACCGAATTTACCTTAGAAGTCTTACCAGTGGGAGGGGTAGGAGACAGAGCATTTTGAACATTAGAAGAAGTGGGTTTGGGGTTGTTTCTTGAGGTGGAATGTGGTTGGGCATGGAAAGTGCCAATCACACTGTTGGCTACATGAGAAGCAACTGGAGTAGTTGAAGTGGTGGAAGTGGAAGAACGAGGTGCATCAGGGAGTAAGTCGTAAAGAGTACTCGTTTGTGAGTAAACAAGGTCAAGGTATTGAGAACGACTCATGGCATGTTCTTCCATGACAAATCCACTCATGACAATGTCATGACCGATGTCGTTCACAAGTGATTTTGTGAACCACTCTGCCAGAAACTGATTGGGAAGTTCAAGTTTGATGAGACTTCGTCTCCATCGCCACTCATGAATTTGATCGAATATATGAGTGTCTTTGTTTCATTTGAAAGAACTCAAAATCTCGGTCCCTGTTTCATAACGGATGGGTAAATAGTAGTGGGTGAGGAAATCCATAGCTAGGGTGTTGAAGTTGGCGAAGAAACCTCATGGTAATTCTATATACCACTTTGCGGCAGAACCTGTGAGAGTTCGTTGAAAAAGACGTAAACGTATAGAGTCATCCATCAAGGAGTTGGATGAGAACCAGAGGTGAAAAGTCATGACGTAATTGTTCGGGTCCTCTCCCACTTTTCCATCGAATTTAGGGATGTCAGATGGTAGCTTGGAAGGTATAGTGGGCCATTGGGGAGAGTGACGGATCAGATCATTTAAAATCCTCAACAGATCCGAAAGATCCAAAGTGGCTAAGAAAGGTAATTGTCTATTCACATGTGGGTATTGGTGGCTTTGGGGAGGGAGTCTCGTCGGCAAACCAGTGGGACCATAAGCAGTCTGCATATAATGCGAAGACCCAGGTATATTCGGTGGTTGTTGTGGAGGAAAGTATCTCATAGGATTGTATCCTTGAACAGGGATGTGAGTTTGAGCATTCGAGCCCTAAATAGGATTGGACGTACTTGGATATGGTTGGCCTATACTAGGGGGTATAACAAATGTAGTTGGAAGTTGTTGCCCCCTAGTCAATTGAGGATTATGTTGTATCAGATGGTTCCAATACAGAACCAAGGATGGAGGTATGTTTTGTCTGTAGGGTGGGGTTGGTGGGGGTTGTCCTCCAATCGGGGGTTGAGTTCCAATTGGGGGTTGTGTTCCAATTGGGATTTGTGTTCCAATAGGAATTTTCCCTACAAGAGGGGGTTGAGTCAAACCTCCTTGGTGAAATTGTCCACCAACAGGAATTTGGTAATTTGGTGTGAATGATGGAATGTTTCCACTAGGATTGGTGCCACCGATAGAGGATGGAAAAGGTCCTCTGAAAGGGGATTGAGGAAGTGTTGAAATGAAATCGGGAGGAGAGTGACCAGAAGAAGAGGGACCACCAGGAGTTCCAGATGGGGTTTGTGTGGGAGTGGAAGTAGAAGCATTCAATGCATGGTATCCTAATGGAAGTGTCTGGGTGACATTGGACGAAAGCAGTGTGCTAATGGGGGCTTGACTAGCCGTGGTAATCCTGGTGTGAATACTCATAGTATCTGTGTAATGGACCATTTGTAAAAGGAGGGTCAAGATGTGGTCGTATCATGGAGTGTCTGTTCCAGGAAAATAATATGCAGTAGTAAAAGGTATTGCGTCTGGGTCAGAGGTTTCGGGGAACTCAGGTCCAACAGTTATATCAATGCCTGCTCCAGAGCCAAAGAGATGTTGTCTAAAAATGCCAGTGGCCCAAAAAGGATCTTGACCCTCGGGTCCTGGAAACGGTCCAGTTGGTGATTCGGAAGACTGAACAACTAGTTCTCTAGAAGGGGTCAGTCACATAATATGTCTCTCTGAGGTGGGGTGAAGTCAAAAGTCCTCCCGAGAATTGGAAATTCAAAATCGTTCTAGAGAGTCAATTCTCTCTATCTGTGGAGTGGTGATGTCTTGGACTTCACTCTGTTGAGGAGAGCCCTCTGGTGGGTTGGTAAGAAAGGGTTGAGATCCTTCCAGATTTTCTGGAGGTAAACCCTACATTCTACATGAACGACGTGGAGGGTCAACTATGAACGAATTAAAAAACTGGCGAAGAGAACCCTATGGTCAACTTGGGTGAACAAACAACATGTGCTAGTAAACAAAATCTAGGAAACAATACCAAGCAAACAAGACCTTCTAATTTCAAAGTTACTAATTGGTGATGAAGTCCAACATCGCAACAACGAGACTAGAAGGGGCTGGGCTAGGGTGGAAAAGTTACGTTGATGACCTACTTAACGGAATTACACCCTGGTGCAAGATCCCACACATAATCATGGGTATACCCTCCAAGGAGCCCGAGTGATTTTGGCCAACGTCGATTCCAGGAACTGTGAAGACTTTCCCCTTCACAGTCACCTTGTGTAAGACCCTAAGAAGATAGGCCACTAAGGTTACCGCCGACAACAATAAATCCTAGGGGGACAGTCGACAGTTTGATCCACACGCAAGGCCAGGGTATCTTGCTTAAACTCAACTTGATAGGCTTCCACCCATCATTGTGGGTAAACCTTCAAGTGACCCTCGTAATATGTGCAATCTCTACACCGGTATCAACAAAGTAGGGTGAGTAACTCTGTCAATATAAATGCGACCTCAAGTTTGACCCTTGTGTGAGAAGGGTTTCCCAGGACAAAATGTTGCAAATGGATTTTGACACTCCTTAACACAAGATGCTATTGTGTGTTTTGTTCTTTGGAGAGTGTATCTCTCTGCCTATTCCAAAGCTATAGCCTAGCTAATTGTTGGTGTAATAGAGTCCTAGAAAAGAGTTACCAGTTAAATTTTAAAATTGCGCAATATTATTAAGGGTTGTTGTTACTCAAAGGAAATGGAGATGAAACCGATGTTGTGTGAGACTATGACCCAGCAATGCATAGATAGGAATGAAAGATATCAATTTATGTTCGATGAATCCTATGTACAAGAGGGAAAGAGAAGTTTTTTTAAACAATCTTGAACTACGATATGCAATATCCTTTAAAATGCAATATCAACGAATCACGTAATAATGGCAATTCTCTATCTGTTCTATTTCAACAATTGATTTCCAATATTTTCAAAATGAAAATGCTTTTAAAAATAAAAATGTTTTTTACTTTTCAAAAAGAACCACAATGGTGGTGAAACTAAGGAAAACCAACAACTAACGAATAAGCAATAAACAAAACCCAAACCAATCTTTTAATGAAGACAAAAATGACAAGTAGATAAGGCTAGTCTTTTCAATTGCATGAGAACAATGATTTTCCAAGTAATGAGCAAATAAGAAAGACAAACAATGCCAAATTTCAAACTGATCACCGGCTCCTAACCAAACAAGTACTCAGATTCCAGGATCAGAGATTATATCCTTGCTAAGAAAAGTCAAGAGATGAGAGTTGAGAAACAGATGGACAAGAAGAGCCTTTGATTTCCAAATACTGATCGTGTACAAAATATGAAGTCAAGGAACAATCAACTAGTGGCCTAAGAAGTTCTTTTCAGACACCTATATAGATCTAGGCATCTGAGCATACAAAAGCCTTAATTCCAAAAAAATTTAAAATGGGTTCGCAAGCTATCAGTAATGTATAGTGCAAGAATGGATCATTCTTGTAGGCTAGTCACAAGAGGAGTGCGAGAATATCACACTGTACTGAAAGGCAGGGTATGAACTCAAGGTATTCTTATAGTCCACTGAGGGGTTCAGTGCGAGAAGGCCTGAAACTAGGCAAAATTTTGGAAAAAGACAAAAAATTTGAAAGGACTTCTCGACCCAGAGAGCCTGTCAGGGTTTCTTGAAGAATCAGAGATTGATAGAAATGAAGAAAGGTAAGGCAAGAGAAAATGGCCAAGGAAAAACACCAAAAACCACTAAAGAATGGGTTTCATCCCCAGTGGAGTCACCAAATTTGTTATTGAGCTAATTGTTAAGTGTGGACACTAACAGATCTCCCTAGAATCACCTAGATCTAGAACAAAACAAGACATGACATGACTCTTTCCCTAAGTTACGACCATTAAATTAGCTAGTAAGGAGGAACAAGTGACATACCTTTGTATCACTTCCTTAAGTCTTTGTTTCTCCCGCTTCACTCCAGTTCTCTCGTGAGGTCAATACCAAGACAACACAAACCAACCAAAGTGAATATAGAAAAATGTATTCAATCGTCAGCTTATGCATATGATCAAGGAATTACACAATAAAGTAAGAATGACTTTATGGGAAAGGGACAAGTCGTTGTATCATATTAATTGAAAGTAGAAGATACAACCTTATCACCTTGATGTCGAAAGCTTCCTTTCGGTGACTCTTGGTTCCAACACACACACTTGCTCTGTAGTTGCATGAATAAGGTCCAATTCCTCTTGATAGATCGACTAGAGTCTCCAAGCTTCTGTTCAAGTAGGGTTCTTCACACAATTCCTTCACCAATTCTTCAATTAATCTTGCTTAACCTTTTCCATGAGAATCCTTTCAATATACAGGAGAGGATGAGATGGTTACATGGATGAGAAATATCCCACCAAATCAGAGAAGCTAGTAAAATGACAACCATACGAATGCCAACTCATTTTCTAGAAGATTCCCTTCTACAACCCTCGAGACTTCTTCTCTTTTCCAAGCTTAAAAACAAGTTTGCACCCTATGTATAGAGAAACCTGTGAGAATTTTTCACCCTAGATGAAGGTGGCCTATGAGAATGGGTCATTCTCGCACCCTAGGCCATAAGCAAACTGCGAACTCAATTTGAAGATATGTTTTCTGGAAGCTAAAAGCCACTTTTCTCAGGAGAAAGTTCTTGTTGGGAACCTGAGTACACCATTGTTAATACATCACCAAGATGACCAAAATCATGTGTAACAGTAAGTGAAATTTCCAAGAGAATGTGGTAGAGGAAGGAACTGAACCGTCAAAGGAATCTACAATTGGATCATGAAACGTTTTTCTAAAAAATGTCATTTGTAATCATTGTACTCGATTTTAGAAGCTGAAATGTTTTAGTTCAACTATTGTAATCAGTTTCTAACTAAAGGAACTTGAATTTTATAAGTATTAGAAGTTCCCAATATATCAATGCTGGGAAGAAGTGCAAGGGCACAATTCTGGTTGTTCTAAACTCTATTGTAAATTTTTGGAACTGAATTGAATACGTATGCAAAATCTTTTGAAGTCTCTTTGAAAAGATTCTAATGGTGGTGATATGAGTTTTATCTCTTCTCCTTGTATGTATTTCATGTGTTCTTTAATTCCATCTGCATTTTCTTATGTTTAAATTGGATATTCAAAGGCCCAGAATTCATCTTGTGATGCTCTTGGTTGAAGGAATTTATACTGTGTGTGTTTCTTCCTAACTAATTCAGAATTCAATTCATTAATGATTTGATGCAGTTACTTGTTTTTCCCCTTTCCTCTTACACTCTACAGATTTAAATTTACAACTGAAATTCATGGCCTCATTTAGCCTTTATCCTCTGGATAGTTCTACTGACCTGTCATTGTTTTCATTCACTTTCAGAATTTTGAATCCATAGCCCTAAGTGTCCCTCCCCTTCTTAGCCATAAAATTTATAAAACCCCCTAAAAAAGACTAAATCTAGCGAATGATTTCTAGAGAAATATCAAGTGACACAAGAGAGCCCTCTCTGAGTTGAGAAGGCTAGTGCCCAACTCTAAAGTTGGTTGAAATAGTTGCCTCTATCATTTTTCTATCAGTCGGACAAAATTTACAGAGTGTTAACAATGTGAATGTCTCTATAGCATTAGGATGTGAGCTAATCGTGTTTGATTTATGTCATGCCTTAATTGTTTTTTCAAATAATGTTTTGATTGTTACTTTACACCTTGGTGATATTTTTTGGTTCTAAAACTATGACATAAATATATAATATAAATTCTACCTTTGATAGTCGTATCATAGTCTAATCACTCTATTACTTGTCTATTAGTCGTGCTCTCAAACTATTACATCCTTGTCCTGCTTACCTGAAATCACATTCATTGCATCGTTTGATGGTGCTTTGTAATCTGGGGTTAGGTTCTTAGTAGATGAGTTGGTTTACGAGTGTGTTTTTCCTATGGTTCAAGGTTTAATCAACAACTAAAGTGGTAGTCATGGTGGAATCCTCTCAAAATCATATTTTTCGAGCCACTTTCGACAATGAAAAACATATCGTTCATATCAGGTTGTTTCAAACACAGACTCCTCCTTTGTGCACCTGCTGGTATATCGTAACCAATTCTATGGATCCTATAGTTAGGATAGAGCTGAATGGCTCACAGGTTGTACTCTCCCATGACAATTCTCTAGATGATCTCGCAGTCTTCGGATGGATTAAGTTTATACAGTCATTCAAGGGTTTTAATATTGAAATCTCCCAAGCCTTCGCCAGGACCTTCGATGGTGCTAGAGATAAAATAGGTGACCTACAGTTGCACGTCAATAAGGAATCAATAGAAAAATCCATGGGCCTGTGACGAGAAGGAGACCACTAGTTCAAAAAACTAAAAATCGAAAGTATTCCTTGGCATCTGTTGATGATTTCCAGGAAGTCGCACTATGACATTAAAGGTACACCCATCAATCTGTTCAAGCTTCGATGGCGTAGTTTTTTATTGATAATCAAACAATTCATCACCTATGAGAGACAATATGGATTGGTATTTTTATTTCATGTGCGCTTGTTAATTGTATTCTTAGGTTTTAAGTTAAACATGCATTTTTATCTTCTTAAAATCCTACAAAGGATGTCCAGATTCTATCAGAGACAAAACCCCAATTCAGAATCTAGTCTTTTTCACCATGGTTTGATCCAAGTCTTGGTTGTTTCCCATTTGTCGAAGGTAGGGTATATCTGGTAAAGTTTTCTTGTTAGGAATGTTTTTGTTTCACTGCCACCTGAACTGGTCAGAAGTTTACCCCTATGTGTTGGTGCACCTACCAGCCCTTGCCCATCAACTCACTCTCTACAAGATCTTCATATCGAATTAAAAGTTGAAAAATGCCCTGTGTTACACACTGAAACCCCTATTGATTCTAGCAAATCAATCAGAGACACCTACCCGAGGCATGAACTTGTGCCTAAGAAGTCTTTAGAGGAAGTGTTGAATTAATTAAGAGGTAAGGGATATGTCGTCGCTAATCCTAAACAAGATTTGGTTGATGAAAACAAAATTAAATCAAGAGGCAGGGGCAAAAAAAAAAAAAAAAAGGTTTCAAGATTTAGATTTCAAGAATAAAAGGAACGGTCGAAATTTTTCCAGGATGACCAGGAATCGACATAAGAACTGCAATAGGCCTATCCCCACCATTGATATTGAAGACCTGATCTTTGTTGATGATACCAACTCTGATCCCGCTAAAATAGATTCACCTCGATATGCCTCCATTTTTAAAGGAGCAAGAGGGATTTGCAGGTATTCAGTATGACTTGACAATGGTTATGGAGCAAGATAAACCATTAAACTCGGATCATACTTGTCCGCTGCCAAATCTAGAACAGGTATATTGTGAAGGTTGTTTTAGTTGGATCCAGAGATATTACCAAGACATTCCTTATCTACAGGCTCAAATAAATCAAGTTATGGCTCACAATTTATATTTGGAAAAGGAAAATGAGGATCTGAGATCTAACATCCAATCCAATTCATGCATGGCCAACAAACAGTTCAGGAAGTCACGGGATGTTATCATAAAAAAATCCACCAATTTTAACATTGTTACCAATCGAAATTGTCTCAAGTTCCTTTTTCGAAGGTTTGATTGGTAAACATTCTTCTTGGAACTCACGTTTGGATTGTTTAAATGATAACTTAATTTGTTTTTATTTTGGATTTATTTAGACTAGCTACAGAATCATAGATTGTGTAGCTTGTCTTTTAATTAATTTATTTGATTGTTTTCTAATTTAAATTTTTTTTTTCTCCTCAGGTGTGAAGGAGATCAATGTGCAAAGGTTGGAGGAATGATTTAATAGTTGGGAATACAAAAAATTTGTATTTTTCGTTTTGAGAAACAGTTTCAAGAATATTTGAATGATGTAACTATTTTGAATAGTTGTCTCAACAGACCTATTCTTTTGGTTGTTTTTAGTAAATATTTTATTAAAATATATCTATCTCTATCTTGTATGATATGAGAAACATACCATGAATTTGGTTTAAATAGTAGTTCTTTCCCATGATGAAGGGAATTTTTTTTTGTACCTGATGATGGACTTATCATTTTGAAAAATATATGGGATGCAGTGCACTTTTTGGCTTTATTCCTTCTGTAGACTGTACAATGTGAATATTGGCTCTCATATAATTTTTGGACATGAAAAACTTATATGTATTGAATTAGCTTTATAATGTTCTACATCTATGTTTTCATGTTGTGTTTAGTTCTCACATGGTTCATCTTTCATTGGATCTTATAATATTTGTGACTAATAATTTATCTATACATTTTGAGTTTACATCAAATGCTGGGTTGTTGATAATACCATTTTCCGGTGATTGAAGTTCATTTCATCTTCATCTTTTGGACAATTTAAAGTTAAGTGAGTGAAAATCTACCTGTCTTTCTGTTATCATAGATTGATTTCAAAATACAAAGAATTTCCTTGAGTTTCTTCAATAGAATTAGGAGATATCATTCTTGCTTCGTGTCATAGATTTATACTTGACAACGGGTTAAGTGGAGCTTAGACAATGCAAAGAGATGAATATAGCTTAGTACATTTTTCTTTACAGTTGATCAACATCAAGTTAGTTAGATTTATTTTATTTGATTTATTTACTTTATGAATAAATAATGATTAAATTGTTCAAATTTTAATGTTTTGTTCATTATAGTTACATCATTTATAAATCTTATTCATTCATTTGTTTTTATTTTTATTTATAGTGAAAGAAAAATTCCCTGTATTTCTAAATCTTACTTAAACTTTGATTCATTAGTTTAAACCATCATTTTCACAAGGCTTAATTTAAACCATGTATTATGTATATATTTATTGTATATAACACTACTATTAGCTAAGTAATCACATTAGTGTCTTAATTGATAGTATTATACATTTAGTTAGTTTACCTCTTTTAGTTTTTTTTTTTTTTTTTTTTTTAGAGTCTTAGTTGGCTAATGGTGCCTTAAAACCCGTCAGGGTAGATTATTCCAAATGGCTTGGGTTAAATAGACAACCTCGGACTGAATCTTCCCTTATCATTGACAGTGTGTCATAAATTCACATCAATAGGACCCCTCTTGATCGTTTGATCATGGGGATACGTGTATCATGTCAAGGGAACGTGGGGGGGGGCACGTGTCGATTGACGGTTTTTCCAGGTGTGGCAACTCAATGGCATGGTAAGGGGACGTTGGTGACCTGAGGTTGGTGCCACATATTCTTACTACAATGCTTTAGGATGACATATGTCCCTCTAGGAGTGGCCCAACAATGGGACCCAAGGGACCCTTGAGTGGAAGTTTCAAGTCGTAGATCTTTAGGGTTATGTGGATACCCTTGGACTGTCAGATCCAAGCTGTGGTCAGCTTGGCACTGACCAACTCCAAGACAAAAGAGGAGTTTTCATTTCAAAACTCCCAAAGGCTGGAGTCGCGAATTAATGTGGACTGTGGATCTAAGGATCCGTTGGGATCCCTCTCAACCGTCAATATGTGGAGGATGTGTGGTGCTAGATTCTTTAGTTTGGCGACTTGGTACTCTAGGGGAATTGAGGTGTGCTGTGTTGATAAGATCTGAAGCCCAAAGTAACAAGATTCATTGATCTAAGGGCACTTTGGGACTTATCCTAACCGTCAGATCTAGGTTGTGGCCAGACCGGCACTGACCAAATCCAGGAGAAAGAAGAATTTTACACCATGAAACCCTCTAATGCCAAATTTACGAAGTAGTACAGACTGTTCATATCAAGGGTTACATGGACCTACCTTGGCCGCAAGATCGTAAGGCATGAAGGATGATCAGTTTGGAGTGATGTGGTGCAATGACATCACCCATGGTGACATGGACCTAAGTTTGACATGCCACATGTCACTTGGATTCATGTGTATCGCATACCCTAGACCCATTTAAATGAGACACATGTCACCCCTGGCCCTTTACTCATGTCAACCCCTAGTATGAGTCTGCCTAGACAGAATGGGTGGTGAAGTGACCAGAACTCCAGGATTCTAGGACTTCGGGACTCTGGAGGACTTGGGGTATAGTATTGTAGAGATTCCCAACAGCCCAAAGTTCAGATCCACGTAGCAAGCTTAAGGGAATTCGGGAATCCGAGACTCTGGGAGATCTCATGTGTGGATAGTAAAGAAGCATGAAGTGCCAAAGCGCTGAATTCCTCTACAGCTGATATATGAGAAAGAGATTAAGTCATGTCCTGGGATTGGACAGTGGATGGTCTTCCACTATGTAGGAAGGAACTTAGAAATAGTACGTGTGAGGTGGATCCACATGAACGTCATGTGTCCCTCAACCAATGGATGACCGAATAACTTTGGGAAGCCATAAATTGCAACCCAAAGCTCGGATTTGAGCCTGGTAGCAGTTATTAGAATGCTACGGGTGAGTAGAAGAGGATAAATACCTTGGAAAGAGGACATGAGATGTTAATGAGAGTGAACTTTTGATTCCCCATCCCTAGGAAAGATACTCAGGGGTCGGGTGTGTTACAAATTGGTATTAGAGCATGGTTCCAACACTTGGACTGCTTGGTCTCATGAACGAGTTGCTTAAAAACCATATTTAAATGATTTTTTAGGGTGACACCCTATCTTACCCATTTCCTAAAGAATCTGGTTAAAATTTTCCCAAACGAAGAATGAAACTTTCTATTATGTGTGTGTATTTAAGAAATATGAAATGTGTGTTGTCTATAAATTAATATATTGTTGGCTAATAGTGAGTGTTTTTTCAGCACTCAAGCAGTCAATGAATTGTGGGAAACTACAAGTATAAAGGATGGTTGTGTTCCATGAAGTGGGGGATGGCTTCCACAATAGAGACTGCCCATTTTATTCCAATTAATCTCACTCATAATGAAACCAACATTGTTTATGTTTATATAAGAGAAATTGCTAGATTACATGGCATACCCAAGACAATTGTGTCTAACAGAGATAAACAATTTACCTCAAAATTTTGGAAGGGATTATTTAATGGATTTGGTACAAATTTTAATTTTAGTATAGCTTATTGTTCGACAACACGGGTATTCCAACAGAGGACGAACAACTTCAGTAACCACTCACATAACTAGATCAAAGATCAACACACCGATGTTTTCACGTGGTAAAACCCCTATGGGGAAACATCCACGACCCCAGCCAATGTGGCCTCTTGGAGAATTTTATTAATGCAAAGAAAAAGATTACAGAGAGATTTTACAACAGAGTTTCTCACAATCGATCATCGGAAAATGACCCTCGATGCTCTTTAAATAGAGATCATGGACCAATCAGGTGTTAAGCCATGGATCAATGGCCATTAATATCGAGGAGAGTATGAAATGTCAGATCACTTTATGTCGGGAACATATCATGATCGTCGGATTTCCTAACTACAAATGCATACTAAAGAAACACACTAATAAACACACTTTTACCTAATGACATATTATACCAAATAGATCTTAACTAACTCCTAAGTGTCCAAATATCCTAACATCCCCCCTTAAGAAAAACTTGGGATAGGATTGAAGGATTTACAATAGTGACACAATAGGAGAAGAAAGGAGTCATTAGAGCCTATCCCCCCTTAATGACAACTCCTTGAACTCTTAACATAGATCGAAGTTTGGAAAAATTTGCTTCTATAAGAGACTTTGTGAAAATGTCTGCAACTTGATCTTCTGTAGGGAAAAAGAGAACTTCAATAAATTGATCATGAATTAGATTTCTGATGAAGTGCATGAGTAGCTCGATGTGTTTTCTATGCTGATGTTGAATTGGGTCTTTGGCGAGCTTGATGCCACTCTGATTGTCACACCAAAGGCTAGCCAGATGCTAGTGTTGGAATCCAAACTCTAAAAGGATCTATCGAAGCCACAAGGCTTCCTGACTTGCATTTATCGTTGCTCGGTACTTTGCTTCTGCTGAAGAAAGTGCAATAGCCTGTTGTTTCTTATAGGCCCAAGTGATAGGTCTTGAACCAAGGCTGAAAACATAACCTGCAGTAGATTTCTGATCATCAGGGTTGCCGACCCAATCTTAATTAGTGAAACCAACCAATAAAGGAGTCCCCCCTGAACTATAATGTATCCTGAACTGAACTGTACCACAAACATAGCAAAGTATCCTTTTATCTACTTTTCAGTCGCTTTCATGGGGTGTTTTCATATATCGAGAAGAAAGACCAACAGCAAAGGAAAGATCAGGATGGGTAAGAGTCAAGTATAAGAGGCTACCAACTAACTGACGGTACAGGGTGGCATCAACTTTAGGAGAAGTACAGGTGGCAGAAATCTTGACTCCAAACTAGAAGCGAGAAGGGGTTGGTTTACAATTGTCCATGTGAAAGCAACGAAGAAAGTCACAAGCATACTTAGACTGAGAAATAAAAATTCCTTCATTGGTTTACAAAACTTGGAGGGCAAGGAAATAGTACAAAAAACCCAAGTCTATCATTTTGAATTTCTTCTTAAAGCTAGTTTTCACATGGTTTAAAAGTTTTGAGTCACTACCAGTAAGGATAAGGTCATCAACATAAAGGAAAAGGATTATGAGATGGCTTCCTACTTTCTTGGTATAGGCATTAGGATCAGAATGGCATCTAGAGAATCTAGTGGCAATAAGAAAGATATCCATTTTGGCATACCAAGCTCGGGGAGCTTGCTTAAGACCATAAAGAGATTTATTGAGGCAACAAACAAGGCTAGAGTCATTCTGGACATAGCCAGGAGGTTGTTCCATGTAGATTTCTTCTTGCAAATCTCTGTGCAAGAATGTGGATTTAACATCCATCTAATGGACCTCCCATTTATGTGAGGTAGCAAGGGCAAGAACAAGGTGGATGGAATTCATTTTTACTATAGGGGAAAAGGTTTCATTATAGTTAATTCCTTCAACTTGGGAAAATCCTTTGGCAACTAACCTAGCCTTGTGTCTTTCAACACTTCCATCTGATGCATACTTAGTTCTGTAGAACCATTTGCATCTAGCAAATTTTCTTCCTTTTGGAAGAGGTACAAGATCCCAAGTATCATTTTCCATTAAAAAACGATACTCTTCATTCATTGTTGTATCCCAATCTGGATGACCTGAAGCTTCTGCAAATGTCTCTAATCATGAGTTTCTAAAACTTGAGCCAAAAGAGAAGAGGCTCAATGTAACTATGAATGTGTCTGACATTGATCTGAAGGATCACCGACAAGATCACCAGCTGCTTCTTGTGTTGAACAGACCCATCTAGGAAGTTGCGGAGCTAGTGTTGGTTTAGGTTCAAAGGACTCATCTGGAGGAGGGTGAGCAAGAAGAGGTGTATTTTCATCCTCACTATCATCATCTGAAGAAGAAACCAAATCATAAGAAGGCACAAATGTCGAAGATGGCTCGCAAGCTGAAGAAGGCACAATCGTCGAAGATGGCTCGTAGGCCGAAGAAGGCACAATCACTGAATTAGGCTCACAGGCCAAGAGATTTTCATCAAATTTAACATCTCTTCTAATAATAATTTCATTACAATGTGATTGAAGAAGTCTATAACCTTTTACATCTTCAGAATAACCAACAAATATACACTTCTCACTTTTAGGCTGCAATGCTTTCCT
>SNQJ01S0040460.1:52249-97547 GCA_010110895.2 Picea sitchensis | reverse complement strand
TTTTCACACAAGAAAAAAAAAATTCTTCTCGATGACAACAAGTGTTAGATCTCGGTTAGCTTACCCGAAAGATGCACCTTTTCCTATCTGTTTCTAATTTTTCGAGATCGCACAGGGAATGGGGAAAAGAGCATATGTAGATCTAAAAGAGTAGCAACCCGAAAATAAAAAATACAAACTGAAATAAAATATAAAATAAAAACTTTGCAAAAATATAAAAAATGTGTATTCAGGCTTTATACCTCCGAATCTGACTGTAATGGTCATATCTTGGGCAAACAGAAACATTTTCGAGTGAAACAAAAAGTGTTCTTAAATGAAATGAGTGCTTTAGATGCAATGGAACAGTCCTCTCAGATGTACAAAAATGAAAGAAAGTGGAGATGAGGCAACTCAGCTTCACGATCTCGATCTTCAACAGGAGCGGGTCTTCAAACAGGCTCTGATACCATGTTTGACAACACAGGTATTCCAATAGAGGACGAACGCCTTCAGTAACCACTCACATAACCAGATCAAATATCAACACACCAATGTTTTCATGTGGTAAAACCCCTATGGGGAAACATCCACGGCCCTAGCCAACGTGGCCTCTTGGAGCAGTTTATTAATGCAAAGAAAAATATTACAGAGAGATTTTACAAGAGAGTTTCTCACAATCGATCATCGAAAAATTACCCTCCATGCTCTTTAAATAGATATCATGGACCAATCAGGTTTTAAGCCACATATCAATGGCCATTAATATCGAGGAGATTATGAACCATCGGATCAATCTATGTCAGGAACATATCGTGACCGTCGGATTTCCTAACTACAAATGCATACTAAAGAAACACACTTTTACCTAATGACATATTAGACCAATTATATCTTAACTAACTCCTAAGTGTCTAAATATCCTAACACTTATCATCCAGAATCAAATGGAAAAACAAAGAGGGTGAATCAAGTGATTGAATATATGTTGAGGATGTATGTGATGGATAAACCATCAAACTAGGAAGACTACCTACACTTAGTAGAGGTTGCTTATAACAATGGGTACCAAACATCTCTAAAGATTAGCCCATTTGAGGCACTTTGTGGTAGAATGTGCAACACACCAGTAAGATGGGATAACCTAGCATATAGAGAAGTGATTGGGCCAGATTTACTCATGGAATTGGATGAAATGATATAAATAAAAGAAAATTTAAAGGCTACCCAAAACAGGCAGAAAAGATATATTGATAACAAAAGAACTCACATGGAATTTAAAGTTGAGGACCATGTATTCTTGAAAGTTAAGGCCAACAAAAATTCCCTGAAGTTGGAAAATTGTTCAAAGTTGGGAGCTCGCTATTATGGGCCATTTGAAATCCTAGAGAGGATTGGTCCAGTAGCTTATATTATTGCATTGCCTACATCTATGTCTATCCATAATGTATTCCATGTATCATTTCTCAAGAAATATATACCTGATTCTAATCATGTTATTGATTGGAATGTGATTTAGGTGGAGCAACAAGGCATTTTCCAAGTGCATCTGGTACGCATTCTAGACCGGAAAATCAAATAGCTTTGGAATCGATCCATAGGACTTGTAAAGGTCCAGTGGACTTGGTATGCTTCTGAGGACACTAGTTTGGAGCATGAGGATGCAATGCAGGAAGAATACCTGCATATTTTTTAAGATTTTTGATTTTTTTTTGGTATATGTGTACATAATACATTGAGGAAAGTGCATAAATAAGGGGAAGGGATTGTAATATGCCTAGGCTGAACAAAGTTGTAAATGTAAATGAAAATGTACTTAAGATGGTGAGATGTTTGATATCATTTTTGTATGCACCTTCCATGGTATAGTGTGCGCATGTAATGCATAGTAAAATTAGGAAGTGTGCACATTCCATGATATTGCGCGCAACAACTTAAGTGTGCGTGATTTTGAGGTCAAAGAGCCTTTGTGTATATGTTGTGTTTTATAGGTTGGTGAGCCAGTTTTTTGATGATTAGGCTGAAGAGCCTAGATGTTAAAGGCCAGTGAGCCTATTTTTGTATATGTCTCATCATTAATATAAAATACATCATTGTGTGCAGACCGACCACGATAAAAGAGTATGGGGGACTAAACTCCACTAGTTAGGGAAAGAGGGACTAAAAGTTAAGGAAAAGGGGCTAATCTAGTGAGCTTAAGCCAAAAAGGAATATTATATTAATATTCCTTAAAGTATAAAGTATGGACAATTATTTTATCCTAAGTTCTAAGGACAGAGACAAGTGGGCCAAAGTAGCTACCAACATGACAAGTGTCAAGTTGGGGACATGCATACAAATTGTTTGGACTTAGCTCATTCCAGGGATCATTCAACCATTTTCAGTCATTCATTCCATCATCATTCACAAACTCATTGAGTTGTCCTCTGTACATTCCTATCAGTATACCTGAACCATCTTTATCCATAGCCATACTTGTTTGTGTAGCTAGTTAGCTTGGGAGCTGGATTGAACAAATGGGTTGTCGGGCCCATGAGAAATCGCTCTGGGTGAGAGAATTGATGAGAATTTATTTCTTGAAGGTGCTAAACTGCAGCTACAAGGATCTGAGCCTTCATGTCCGACCTCTTGTTGAAGCATGGAAAGGAAATGGGGAAGTCGAAGGACTATTGAGTAGAGAAGGGGCACACTTCTGAGGGTGGGAAATACATCTGGGGAATGAGGGATTGTAGGTTGTTAGCTTGAGTTGGAACCTATGATAGAGTCTTTCTTGTTGTCTATGATACATCATCCTGGTTAGGAATCCCTTTACCCGAGTGCAGTTTAGTCCCATCTCGGTGGTGACCCACTGCTAAGAGTGATGATCAGTGTAGTCTAAGGTTGGGAGGTTCATGGAAGGTTTGCACATAGTTGGTGATATTCTTACCAAGACAAGTGTCAAATGTGTGATAAATTACATGTTGCATAGTTATGTATGTGATTATTTTTATGGGTTTATCCTATGTGTGGTTATAACTATCTCTATATTTATGGGTATTTCTTGTATATGTTGCATGTATATGTTTATTGTTATTTCAGTATGAATCCGTGCATTTACAGAATGTGTTTGTTTGTTTACATTTTATATATAAAGTTCTGTAAGATTTCTATGTGTTTATGTTTTAATTGCATGCAGTTCGGAAAATTTATGTGGCATATCTTAGTTGGATGTTGGGTATGTGATCATATGTTGAGAAGAGAATATAATCATTTTCTAGAGTATCATGGCCCAGCTTGGGTGGATGGGGATGTTACAACACCAGAGCTAGTTGAGCTCAAGATATATCTAAAGGAGATGATGAACAAAGGATACGTCTGACCCAGCATGTCTCCATGGGGAGAACCATCCTTGTTTGTGAAAAAAAAAGATGGCACACTCCAACTGTTCATAGACTATAGACAACTCAATAAGAAGAACATAAAGAACAAGTATCACTTACCAATAATCGATGACTTGTTCGACCAATTAGGGGGTTCTTCAATTTTCTCAAAGATTAACTTAAGGTCTCGATACCATCAAATCCGAATCAAGGATGAAGACATCCACAAAACATCCTTCAAGACAAGATATGGTCACTATGAATTTTTGGTGGTGCCATTTGGATTAAACAAAGCCCCTGCCACTTTTATGTGCTTGATGAATAATGTACTCAACAAATTCCTAGATAGATTTGTATTAGTTTTCATTGATGATATCCTAATATACTCCAAGAACAAAGAGGAGCATGAAGAACATATTAAACTAGTGCTTCAAGTACTAAGAGAGCATCGGCTCTACACTAAGTTTAGAAAGTGTGACTTTTTCCAAAAGCAAGTCCATTATTTAGGCCATGTTATTTCTGAAGAAGGAGTGGCAGTAGATACTGACAAGATCATATCTATCATGGAATGGCCTACCCCAAAGGATGTATCTGATATCAGGTCCTTTATAGGCTTAGAAGAATACTATAGAAGGTTCATAAAATGATTTTCCAAGATTGGTTGTCCAATCATTTCCCTTCAGAAAAAGGGGGTTGAATTCACTTGGAAACCAGAATGTGAAGAAATATTTCAGGAATTGAAATAGCTTATGACCCACGCACCCGTGATGAAGATTGCATACCCTAATAATGACTTTCTCGTGTGTACATATGCCTAGAAGGAAGGACTCAGAGGATTCCTTATGCAAGAAGAGCATGTAATTTTATACAAATCCAAAAAATTATGTGACCCATGATCTAGAGTTGGCTTCCATAGTGCATGCTTTAAAAATGTGGAGGCATTACCTTCAGGGTAGGATATTTGTACTTATGGCAGACCGTTGTGGGTTGAGGCACTTGTTTGATAAAGAAAAACTCAATTCTAGACACGCTAGGTGGATGGCTCTCCTTAGTGATTTTGATTTTGAAATAAAACACATTAAAGGGAAGGAAAATAGAGTGGTTGATGCCCTTATCATAAGTGTGAAAATGATTCACCTAGTAGCAGTAAGCACTTGTGAAACGGATGTCAGGGAAATATTTAGGAATTCCCAAGAAACATATGCATTCTTCAATACTGTGACATCATATCTAAAGCAAGATCCCATAGGGTTAAATTATGAAGGCTATCAAATGCTCAATGAAGTCCTTTTGGCTTGCAGAAATAGATTGTATATCCCAAGTTGTGATGACTTGAAGAGGTTCATAATGGAAGAACTACACAAGAGACCATATACTGGTCATCCAAGTTATCAGAAAATGATTACGACCACTAGAAAACAATTCTATTGGCATGGATTGAAAAAGGACATAGATGACTATCTAGCTAAGTTTCTAGAATGCCAGCAAGTTAAAGAAGAACATTGGCACCCAGCAGGGTTGTTACAGCCTCTACCAATTCTAGAATGGAAATGGGAAACCATTTCCATGGATTTCATCACTAGAATACCCAAATCGGCCAAGTAGAACGACGCCATCATGGTAGTGGTGGAAAAATTAAGAAAGTATGCTCACTTCGTTCCTGTCAAGTCAAATTGCAAAGCAATATATATTGCTAAAATCTTCATGAAGAAGATATTCAGATTGCATGGCATGCCCGAGTATATTATATCTGACATAGACAAGAAATTTACTTCAATATTTTGGAAGTCTATAATGGTTGGTTTTGAGACTAAATTGTTGTTTAGCACAGCATATCACCCTCAAAATGAAGGATAGAAAAAAAGAGTAAACCAAATATTAGAAGACATGTTAAGGGTTCATGTAATGCATCAGTCTAAGAAGTGGGAAGACTACCTACCATTGGTAGAACTTTCCTACAACAATGGTTATCAAGAGTCATTGAAGATGATCCTTTTTGAAGCCCTCTATGGTAGGCGATGCAAGATTCCAATCAACTGGAGTAATCCAATGGGTAGAATTAAAATCGGAGAAGACATGCTGAAAGAAATGGAACAACAAGTGATTCAGATAAATAAAATCTGAAAATTGCTCAGGATAGACAGAAGATTTACGCTCACATAAAGAGAACTCTCATAGAGTTCAATACATGATACCATGTTTATCTCGGAGTTAGTCCCAAGAAGAGTTCCCTGAGAATGGGAGCTTGTACCAAACTTGCACCCTAGTATTATCAACCGTTTGAAATATTAGATAGAGTGGGGCATGTAGCCTAGAGGCTAGCACTTACTTCCATAGTGAAGACACATAATGTTTTCCATGTTTCATTATTAAAAAAAATTGTACATGATTCTAATCATATAATTGATTGGTTTGTGATTCAAGTGGAGCCGGTGGGATAATTCCTGCCAAAATATCAATGCATATTAGACAGGAAGGAAACCTCACTCAAGAACCGAACTATTGCACAGGCCAAGGTGCAATGGAAACACTTTGTCCCAGATGAGGCTACATGGGAAATGGAGGATGCCATGAGACAGGAATATCCGATTTTGTTTACTTATGTATATACATAGCACATTGATAGATAAAACATCAAGGATGATGTTCCTTTAAGGGGGAGGGGATTGTAACACCCCTGTTTCCCCCAGTTTGTAAATATAACTATATGGGCCAAGAGACTATGAAAAACTAAATATGTGTGAATGTTTGATTTTATGGACCTTTGTATAAAAGGTTAATGAATGTAAATACGGTTATTTACTACAAAATGGATAAGTGTTGCATGACCGCTGGAAAGGGGGTTTTCCAAGAGATACCGCGAAAGCTATGAAAGAGATGGTGAGGGGAACCTGGAATGGTTGATATAAACCCCAAAAAACTAGTACTTTGTTGTATTTAATTGATCAGGATTAGAACAACCCTCTGACCCAGGAATGAATTACAATTAGGTTAGTAGGTGGGAAGACCTCCTCAATATTTAATGAGGAGATGAGGCAGAGCGCCCAACTGTAAGGATTCCATACCTCACCACAAACTGGGAATTCAGGCCACAAGAAATCTTGGTGAGGAAGGAAATAAAGGAAGGTGTGGTGGGAAGAGGAAAACTTGTGAAGAGTACAGAGACGAGAAACTAAGCTCTCGGGTTTGAGGAAGAATTGTGAAATAGAGTAAACTATGATCACAGGAAATAAACACTTAGTCGAGAGAAGGGCAGTAACCTTCATGCCTATCTATGACTAAGTCGGGAGAAGGAGAGTAACCTTCATCCCTATGTATGAATAATTCGAGAGAAGGAGAGTAACATTCATCCCTATCTATGACTGAGATGGGAGAAAGAGAGTAACCTTTGTCCCTAACTTTCATTGAGCTGGAAGAAAAGATTCAATCTCAAGGAATCATGGTCTAGCTCGAGGGTGGCCAGTGTTAAATCCATTAGGAGTGATTGAGACTATGGTTGGGTGGAAATGGGCACCCCTTTCAGTAGTCGCATCACATTGTTTGGTTCTGATAAGTGTTTTCATACCTTATGCATCAAAATGGGATAATGGATGAATGCATTCATTTATATATTTATAGATGGTTTCTATATTGAATGGTTAAGTTATTTATATGCAATTATTTCGTTGTGAACTCATGCTTCTAATGGATCATCTATATTCCCAAGCTTATCCCTCGAAGTTTCATGGGACATAAACCTATAGGAAGGCTGAGATAGAAAGTATTGCATCTATATAGCATTGCCTGTCTGAAGAGGATATCTCCTTCAGACTCCTTGCTATGCAACCAGGATATCATGCCCCATTCCTTAACCCTTTCATGATGAAGCTCTAGAAGGATAGCGATAGTTAAGTCTCTAAAGGGAAGATCCTTTCATTTGGAAGACGAGTGGACCTAATCCATTCGGGAGGACCCATATGACCAACACCTAGGAACCTTAGGCTAAGTATAATGGAGCCAAACCTTTTGGATTCGGAGCTACGAAATTTCAAGATGTCGGATCATTTTTTACCCTATTATTCATAAAATGGATCAAGGTAACCTGGAAATTCAAATACCAGCAAGTTAACTGTCAATAGATTCTTTCCCTAGTGGTTAGATGAATGACACATACCACCTTGCCCTCGGGACGAGATCCGCTCAGGATCTTCACTAAAACAATGCCAAGGGTTAATTAAACCCTTTGGTTAAGCCACAAAGGACTTCGGGTTTTGGGATTTGGAGAGTCCCGATGTATTTCCACAGACCTTGGAAAATGCTGAAATGCGAAACATCAATGAAGGTTGACTCCTCCAACATGAAACCACATGAGTTTCGGCTTTCAAGGATTTGAGCGAACGGACAACAGTCGTTTCTCTTCCCTTATGATTCCCTGAACTCCAAAATGCTAGAATGCAAAAATGGGCTCAATGTCCCAAGGAAATGAGAGATCAATGGCCTTTCAAGATTTTCGTCGAAGCTTGACCCCTACTTTTACTTTTGCCGCACGTACCTTCTGAATGATACTCGGGACCCACCTTTTCAACGTTTCCCTTTTTTCGATTTCAGGAGTTGCGTTGACCATGAAACTCTACCTCTTAAGTCTCAAAACCCCGAAAACTGATAGGTGCAAACGGCTATTGTCCCTCAACTTTTCAGGAATTTTTCCTTTCCTTCTTCAAGATTTCGTGAACTGGGAGTTTGAAACTCTCGATTCCAAAGTCACTGTCTCGTCTACTTATCGAACCCCAAAAAAACAAAATGCCAAAATCCCACACCAAAGGCACATTGTGTTTCGCGACTTCGAGATTTTCAATGCAAAGAGTCTCGGTTCCTTGTCATTGGAATTTCCAGTATGTCGAATCCTGAATTACCAAAATTCTGAAATTCCACACTTGATAATCCTTTTTGCGATCCGGAAATTTGCATGACCAAGGGTTTTGTCCTGCACTCCAGACTTGTGAATCCTGATTCCCCGAAATGATATGATGGCTCAAACAGATCACGATCAACTGTCCACGTTGATTCTTGATGTCAGGGTGGCGGATTCATCCAACTCTCAACCACCTTACATCTCCTCTGGATCCTACGGTCCTCACGACTTTGCGAGTTCTCCACGGAGAATTCTGACCACCAAATGCACTCTTCAATGACCCCTATCCAAATGAATCGATGTTCTCCCTCCTGAACTTAACTTCTATGATATGATTTCAATCTCCCTCTCCCTTTGAGCACTTTAAAGGTGTTATCCTTCCTAAGCTTTCACTTGTAAACTAAAGCTCCCCAAAAGGATCCCTACTTGCACTCCTTGTGGCAAACCTTCAAATAACCTCTGGTTATTTGAGTCTCCAAACCTATGCACTCTTTGCAACAATAGTCTCTCACTCTTCCTATTGGATTTATAAAATCCAAGGCTTCAATTTGCCTGTGCACACCTTGCATGGTTTTGTGCTTCCCCTGCACTTCCGTTGGTATGAGAACAATGGTATCTCTCCTAATATTTATGAGACAAAACTCAAACCCTCGTCAACGCACACCTTGCAAATGTTCACTGCACTCTTTGTAGGAATTATCAGGAAGAGAAACAATTCAAACTCATTTTTCTCTTCCCTCAGACTTCATACATTCACCATCAAATCATACACACAATGCAGTATTGCAACAAATGCATAATAGAGAAATAAATCAACTGTAAACATACCATTCAACAAATGTAAATAGTAAGAATCATAAAACCATGAAAGTTGAGTCAAATGGCATGACAAGCCATTCATACAGCCCCTCATTCGTCTTGAATGTTGTCTTCCATTCGTCACCTTCTCTCATTCAAATTTGATGATACCCGCGTTTCAAATCAATCTTTGAAAAAAACTTTGCTCCACTGTTACACATGATTTTGGTCATCTTGGTGATGTATTAACAATGGTGTACTCAGGCTCCCAATAAAAAAAATTTCCTGAGAAAAGTGGATCTTGTCTCCTTCCAAAAACATATTTTCAAAGTGAGTTCGCAGGCTGCATATGGCCTAGGGTGCGAGAATGACTCATTCTCATAGGCAACCTTCATCTAGGGTGCAAACTTCTCGCAGTTTTGTCCATACATAGGGTGCAAACCTGTTTTCAAGCTTGGAAAAGAGAAGAAGTCTTGAGGGTTCTAGAAGGGAATCTTCTATAAAATGAGTTGGAATTCGTATGGTTGTCATTTTACTGACTTCATAGATTTGATGGGATCATCCTCATCCATGTAACCATATCTCCTTCTTCTATATATTGAAAGGATTCTCATGGAAAAGGTCAAGAAATATTAATTGAAGAATTGGTGAAGGAATTGTGTGAAGAACCCTACTTGAATAGAAGCTTGGAGACTCTAGTTGGTCTATCAAGAGGAATCAAATTTTCTTCATGCAAGTATAGAGAAAGTGTGTGTGTTGGAACCAAGGGTCACTGAAATGAAGCTTGCAACATCAAGGCAATCAGGTTGTATCTTCTACTTTCAATTAATATAATACAGTGGCATGTCCTTTTCCCATAAAGTCATTCTTACTTTATTGTGTAATTCCTTGATCATATGCATAAGTTGACGATTGAATACATTTTTCTATCTTCACTTTGGTTGGTTTTTGTTGTCTTGGTATTGACCTCACAAGAGCACCAGAGCGAAGTGGGAGCAATAGAGACCTAAGGAAGCGATACAAAGGTATGTCACTTGTTCCTCCTTACTAGATAATTCAATGATCGTAACTTAGGGAAAGAGTCATGTCCTATCCTGTTTTGTTCTAGATTCAGGTGGATCTAGGGAGATCTATTAGTGTCTACACCTACTGATTAGTCCGATAACAAAATTGGCGACTCCACTAGGGAGGCAAGCCATTTTTTAGTGGTTTTTTTTGTTTTTCCTTTGCCATTTGATCTTGCCTTACCTTTCTTCATTTCTATCAATATATGAGTCTTCAAGAGACCCTAACAGACTCTCTGGGTCCAGAAGTCCCTTCAAAAAATTTGTCTTTTTCCAAAATTTTGGCTAGTTTCAGGCCTTCTCGCACTAAACCCCTCTGTGGCCTGCGAGAACCCCTTGAGTTCACACTCTGCCTTTCAGTCTAGTGTGATATTCTCGCACTCTGCTTGTGACCAACCTGCAAGAATGCTCCATTCTCGCACTATATATTACTGATAGCCTACGAACCCATTTTTCATTTTTTTTGGAATTAAGGTTTTTGTATGCTCAGATGCCCAGGTCTGTATGTGTGTCTGAAAAGAACTTCTTGGGCCATTGGTTGATTGTTTCTTGACTTTGGGTTATGTGAACGACCAATTTTTGGAAATCAAAGACTCTTCTTGTCCATTTTTTCTCAACTCTTATCTCTTGACTTTTCTTAGCAAGGATATAATCTCTGATCTTGGAATCTGAGTACTTTTTTGGTTAGGAGTCAGTGATCGGTTTGAGAGTTTGGATTGTTTGTCTTTCTCATTTTCTCACTTAGAAAATCATTTTCCTCATGCGTTTGAAAAGACCATCCTTGTCTGCTTGTCATTTTTGTCTTCATTGAAAGATTGGTTTGGGTTTTATATGTTGCTTGTCATTAGTCATTGGTTTTCCTTAGTTCCACCACCATCGTGTGGTTCTCCTTGAAAAGTAAAAAACATTTTTTTTTAAAGAATTTTTGTTTTTGAAAATATTGGAAATCAATTATTGAAATAGAACAAATAGAGAAATATCATTGTTCGTGATTTGTTGATATAGCGTTTCAAAGAAGATTGCATATCATAGTTCAAGATTGTTCCAGAAAACTTCTCTTTCCCTCCTGTAAATAGGATTAATTGAACAAGAATTGATATATTTTCATTCCTATCTATGCATTGCTGGGTCAGAGTCTCACACAACATCGGTTTCATCTCCATTTCCTTTGAGTAACAACAACCCTTAATAATATTGCGCAATTTTAAAATTTAACTAGTAACTCTTTTCTAGGACTCTATTACACCAACAATTAGCTAGGCTAGAGCTTAGGAATAGGCAGAGAGATACACTCTCCAAAGAAAAAAACACACAATAGCATCTTGTGTTAAGGAGTGTCAAATTCCATTTACAACCATAGAATTTTTCTTCGTAAGTTTTTAACTCGTTCACAATAATCCCTCATTCACTCAGAATGCAGGGTTTACCCCCAGAAAATCTAGAAGGTTCTCAACCCTTACCTACCAGCTCACTAGAGGGATCTCCTCAACAGAGTGAAGTCCAAGACATTACCCCTCCATAAGTGGAAAGAACTGACTCTCTAGAACAATTCAAATTACCAATTCTCGAGAGGAATTTCAACTTCACCTTGATTCTGAGAGACATATTATGTGAGTGAATTCTTCTAGAGACTTAGTTGTTTTGTCTTTTGGATCACCGAATAGACCTTTTCCAGGACCTGAGGGCCAAGATTTTTTTTGGGCTACTGGCATTTTTAGATGGGATATCTTTGGTTCAGAAGCAGGCGTTGATATCACCATCTCACCTGCATTCCCTAAAACCTCTGACCCAGACGCAGTACCTTTTACTACTGCTCATTATTTTCTTGGTACAGAAGCTCCACAAGTTGACCACATCTTGACTCTCCCTTTACAAATGGTCCATTACACAGATACTATGATTCTTCACACTAGGATTACCATGGCTATCCAAGACCCTATCGGCACACTGTTATCTCCCAGAGTCACCCTGACCCTTCCACCCGGATACCATGTGTTGAATACCTCTATTCCCATTCCTACGCAAATCACATATGGAATTCCTCATGGTCCCACTTCTTCTGGGAACTCTCCTCCCAATTTCATTCTGACACTTCCTCCATCCCCTTTTAGAGGACCTTCTCCATCCTCTATCAGCAGCGCAGATCCTAGTGGCACCATTCGGTCGTTCACACCAAATTACCAGATTCCTGTTGGTGGACAATTTCACCAAGGAGGTTTGACTCAACCCCCCTTTGTAGGGAAAATTCCTATTGGAAAACAAATCCCAATTGGAACACAAGATAAGCCGGTAGAAGCTATACAGATGCATATAATGATCAAAAAGCTTTTACAAAAAAAATTCTGTCCAAGAACCAAAATTTCAAAATATGAAGCTCATAGCTTCTACAAAGTAAAATCATGGATGACGCTCGCGATAACACATGACTACCCAGGCAACCCTACAAAGAAGTTGGCCAATAGACTCTGACACGCCCACCGTATGATGTTGATAACTCCGCGGGACCTTTTCGAGAGGCATGTCTGGAATGTCAGCAATCAAACCCTCTAATTTTTGTTCCAATGCCTCATAATCTTTAGCGTCCCATCGTTGCACTTCCTCCTCGTCGCTGAATAGGAGAAGTACCCAGAGGTCAATAAGGCCCCATTTCTGTGTCATCAAAAAATATTTTTTGTAATTAGACCTTGGACAAACATAAAAACATTTGCATATGATAAAACTCACAAAAACATTTAAAAAGTGAAAAAATGTGTACTTCTTACCTACATCTCCCCACTGAGCATCCTCGGGTAGGGCCAAGTTCAGATCCCCTTAGAAGTCCAACCCAACATAGGCATAATTTTCGACCATCAACATTTGTGGCCACAACCAGTCAAAGAAGGAATCATTGTATTTGATGATTGGTTCAGCTACATATCGGGCCATGAGGTTACACCACCTCAACATCCTCAGATCCTCTGAAGCAGGTAAACCCCACTCAACCTGCAACCTCAGCAAGGGAACTCTCTCAAAAAACAAGGACACCAATAGTGACCCATACCCGAATTGTTTCAAGTCGCCTTTCCTTCATTTAGTCTACTTCCTCTTCATGCTATGAAGGACTGTGTCTGACCAGTTAAAGACCTGAGGCTCAGTACACTCTATGGCATACTGAAAATATCTCTGGAGAGCCATGTGTGGAGAAACTCTCCTAGCCATACGAGTAATGGTAAATAAGATAGTGCGAAGGGTCAAATCCTGGACTCCCCAAATGGCCACCTTTCCTTTGCTTCTTTCCACCTCTGGAACATAGTAATGATGACAATACTCACTTATAGGCAACCCACCACCTCGGCTACTGGTCAATCTAGTGTGGTACCCACGCCATAACAGTCCTATCGGGAAATAAATGTGCTCGATATCCAAGGACAATGTGTGGAGCCCCATGTGGAATACTTGTTGGTCCATGTCCCACATATGAATAAGGTACTCCAACAGCCTGACTTGGGCCCTCATACCCAGGATCCGAAAGAATTTCAAGAGACCACAGTCTCATAAAGCAACAATAGTGCCCGGGTCATTCCTGGAAATAGCATCATCTTCTTCATGCTCTCTTTCACACCATTCCAGAACCATTGTGATAGCCAAATGCCTACACAAGAATCATATGAAGAAGGTCAGCAACTCTTTTCAAGCCTTGGCACATTTTTCATTGAGCAAAAACCAAAGCATTTTTTTATTTTGCGGTTCTTGCAGGTGCCCCTTTAGCACAGTGAGAGGTTCTTGCAGGTGCCTTTGGGGCCACCTGTGAGAATCATGCATTCTCGTAGGTCCCGTATGGCTAGCCTGCGAAAACGCCTGAGCACGAATTTTAGCCCTAAAACAAGCTCAAAAACTTTAAATTTGCTAATGAAAACAAACAATTGAACCATGAAAAGATAGAAGACAATGAGCTTACCTCACTGATGAAGATGATTCACTAAATGGTTATTCATACCTTCCACAATCGAGCACCGAAATTCAAGGGAAAAAGAGGGGTTTTGGGCTAAAATCTTGGCAAAGTTACAATGACTATGGTAAAATAACTTTTACCCACTTATATTTACCTTTTACCATTTTTGTTGGTTTTTATAATTTTTTTATTTATCAAACCTAATGCCTAAATATCCCTATAAGTGCGACTTTTTGTATACATGACGACTTCGACATCCATACGCAGGGATACAGATAGTTTCTCTTTTTCATCGCATGTTTAATTTTTTTTTTTATGGTTTTTAGACAAAACCTCGAGCAAACTTTTATCACTTTTTCGGGCTCAGTAAGGTTATATGAAAAAGGAACCCCCTGGAGTCCTCTTTAAGCTCTTTTCAGACTCTCTAAACATGAAAAGATTGTCGAGCGATCTTGCTATTTTCACGCTTGTTAAAGTATTTAAGGAAAGCATCTATTGGGCAATAATTTATCTCTTTTTCGGTCTCATAATACTACTTTACGAAAAAGGAACTGAGAGAGTTTTCTTTTGAGTGTTTTTCCGGACTCTATAAATCATGAAAAACCTTCAAGTTTTCTATCTTTGGACTTGTTAAACAAACATCGAAAGACGTTTTATGGGACTGAACCACTCCTTCCTAGGGTTCGTTAAACATACTCTGAGGGACTCATCCGAAGGATAAGCTTACATTATCAAGCATATGTTATCCTCCTCAAGCTTGCATAAAAATAAAGAGGTACTCGCCAGAAATGGTGGGGGAAAATTTGGGAAAGGGATGTGTTTTCCTATTCATATTATTGGTGGTAAGTGTCGCTCTTGAACATTACACCCCCCTATTCATTATCTGAAGCCAGTTTGGGAAATCTATTTGTCTCTCATTAGACTTGCTACAAGGTCATATCCTGAGTCGTCTCTGAGTCAGTGTTTCCAAATCATTGGTCGTGTCATTCAAATGTTCAAGAGAAGTTCATCTGAAACCTCTATTGAATCGTCCATTTGCAGTTGTCCATTCTCTCCGTGTCGGCCTTCCTTGTGTCCAGTTTAAATTACATCATACTCTATTTCCCCTTCATAATCTGTTACTCATTTTGTGTCATTGAAGGGGGATACATCAAGGCCCTCCTATGATGAGTTTTGTTCCGTCAACTCTAGCTCATTATCCAGAAGCAAGACTTAGAAATTATTTGGTACCTTGGAACTTGCATGCCTTAATGGCAGGTTTTCTCACTTTCGACAGTGGGTTTTCATCATTGATCCCTGATTGGGAGATTCCATTGGATGTTCAACCTCAACTCATTTATGCACATTTGGTGGATTGTACTGGTGTACCTTGGGAGTCATTGACATTAATGGTGATTTCCCTCGCACTTGTTAACGGTTTCGTCAATGACCGGTAATCAAGTGGTTTCTACCATGTTCAACTTCGGCACATGTAATCACATGGCTAGATTCATACTTTCAGGTGACAGGATTGAAGACCCTACGTCTCATTTCTTTGATCCAGGCTGTGATGGAATATGTATAATTTTCTAACACATAGATCCACTTTGTATGTCTCATGTCTATGTCGTCTTAATTTGAATTTTCTTGCATAGATCCAAAATGTATTCTTGGTGGCTATGAGATATTTTGACGGCATGGATCCATGGTGTGTGATTCATGGCTATGACCTATGTTCATGATGTCACCTGTCTGTGATATGAGTATGGGAATGCCTACCTCAGAACTGGAATTATATTCTGTAGATGCTTGGTTGTTTGTAGGTTTTCGATTAGGTGCACTCTTGGTTTCCGACACACACACGCAGTTTACAAAGTATTTCGGTTGTCACTGATTCCGACCTCATACTTTGGGGGGCATTCTGTTACACATGATTTTGGTCATCTTGGTGATGCATTAACAATGGTGTACTCAGGCTCCCAATAAGAACTTTTTTCCTAAGAAAAGTGGATCTTGTCTCCTTCCAAAAACATATTTTCAAAGCGAGTTCGCAGGCTGCATATGGCCTAGGGTGTGAGAATGACTCATTCTCACAATAAACCTTCATCTAGGGTGTGAACTTCTCGCATTTTACTCCATACATAGGGTGCGAACCTGTTTTCAAGTTTGGAAAAGAGAAGAAGTTCTAGAAGGGAATCTTCTAGAAAATGAGTTGGCATTCGTATAGTTGTCATTTTACTAACTTCATAGATTTGATGGGATCATCCTCATCCATGTAACCAACTCTCCTTCTCCTATATATTGAAAGGATTCTCATGGAAAAGGTTAAGCAACATTAATTGAAGAATTGGTGAAGGAATTGTGTGAAGAACCCTACTTGAATAGAAGCTTGGAGACTCTAGTTGGTCTATCAAGAGGAATCAGATCTTCTTGATGAAAGTACAGAGAAAGTGTGTGTGTTGGAACCAAGGGTCACTGAAAGGAATCTTGTGACATCAAGGCAATTAGGTTGTATATTCTACTTTCAATTAATATAATACAGTGGCATGTCCATTTCCCATAAATTCATTCTTATTTTATTGTGTAAATCCTTGATCATATGCATAAGTTGACAATTGAATACATTTTTCTATATTCACTTTGGTTGGTTTGTGTTGTCTTGGTCTTGACCTCACAAGAGAACCAGAGACCTAAGGAAGCGATACAAAGCTATGTCACTTGTTCCTCCTTACTAGCTAATTCAATGATCGTAACTTGGGGAAAGAGTCATGTCCTGCCCTGTTTTGTTCTAGATTCAGGTGGATCTAGGGAGATCTGTTAGTGTCTACACCTATCGATTAGTCTGATAACATCCATTCAATAAATCCATCAAGTCATCCATCCTTGGCAACGGAAATCTATATCTGATGGTAATCTTATCGATTTCCCTTGATTCTTTACACATTCTCCAGCCTTTGTCTTTCTTTGGGTTGAGTGTCAGAACAGTGCAAGGACTTAAGATTTCTTGAATCAATCCTTTTTCCATTAAGTTCTGGACCTGTCTCTTAAATTCTTCATTTTCCTGTGGTGTCAATCGATATGCTTCTTTGTTTGGAAAACTGGCTCCAAGTATAAGATCGATATGATGACTTATACTCCTGATAGGTGGCAACGAATGAGGTAGTTCGTCCAGTACTATATCAACAAACTCTCCCAGCAACTCCTGGATTTCTTCTAGTAAAGCATCTATCCGCGCACTGGTCAAAAAAAAATTGGGCTTCCTGACCACAATAAATTGTGTGTCTTCCTTCTTCTTAACCTCATTAAGAAGTTCCTTCCCACTCATGAGAAGTACAATGCTTCTCATTTATGTTTTCACTTCTTTATCCTTAATCGACAGCAACATGTGACTCCCACCATTTTTCTCCAGGGTGTACGTGTTATTTCTCCCATCATGAACCATGTTTTTGTCATATTGCAATGGTCTACCCAACAATAGCTGACAAACATCCATGGGAATGACATCACATAATATTTCATCTTTATATCCTCCTATTTTAAATTCAACTAAACATTGTTTAGTGACATTTACCTGATGTCATTTTTGTAGCCATAAAACTTTGTATGGCTTGGATGTACAACAATCTCTAGCTCTAGATTTTATACCATCTCTGTAGATACGAGATTGACTGTGCTACCACTGTCCACTATGACCTTGCATACCCTATCTTTAGTTTTGCAGGTAGTCCGAAATAGACTATTTCTTTGAGTTGGATTCTCTGCCTCCTTCTCCAGCTTCAAGAGAACTTTCCTTATCATCAAATATCTTCCACCCTCACCATCTTCTACCTCAACATTCCGTCCTTGAGCTTCGGCAATGTGAGTTTCACCACCATCTTTCTTCTTATCTGGACACTCATAGGATTTATGTCTAATTTTTCCACAAACGAAGCATTTCACTTCACCTCCTCTGCCTCTTCCTCTTCCTCTGGCTCAAGGAAAAGTATTTCTATTAGCATATTGCCTTCCCTGTGATCTTCCTCCTCTCTTAGGCTAAGTTTGAGGTTTATTTCCCTCTTGTTTAAGTCTCTGAGTTCTGTCTTGGGAAATCGCTTTGACTCTGGCTTGAATTCTACCTCGACCTCTTTGACCTTACTTCCAGCTTAGCTTCTCTTTAGATTTTAGAGCTATCTGATAAGCATATTTCAAATTTTGAATGGTCATCATGATCATCTCATCTTGAATGTCATATCGCAGACCATTCATGTACCTGGCAACTTTTTCATCATTGCTTTCCCGATGACCTTCTCTAATGTTTATCCTGTAGAATTCTTCGGTGTATTCTTTGACTGACATCAACTTCTATCTCAAATTATGCATCCTTTGAAACAGAGTGATTTGATAATCCCTAGGTATAAATTTGGCTTTCATTTTTGCAACCATTCTATCCCAGCTTTTGATTTTCTGCTTGTGCTTGCAGTGTCTGTCAGCCTTCAGTTCATCCCACCACAATGTTTCATGCACTTTAAGTCTAGTAACAACATGTTTGACTTTCTTCTCTTCCTCGACATCCTCATAGTCGAAGTATTTGTCTAGAGCACTAATCCAGTCTAGAATTTCTTCAATATCCAAGTTTCCCTCATACACTGGAATGTCCATTTTTGGTCCGGCCCTTATCCTTGCAACAACCCTGAATAGGTGTTCATCTCCACATCTTCGACTGCAACTTCTTCTCCTTCATTTCCAGCTTCACTCTCACTTTCAGCTTCACTGATATCCCCATCGTCGACTGTGCACAATTGTGTTGTCTCCATAGCATTAATTCTAGCATGTAACTCATGCATTTCTCTTTCCACTGCTAGATCAGGCACTGGCTTATCCCTTCTTCTTGAAAGCATGGTTGTAAAATTTTCCTCTTTTCTCTCTGCTATAAAAAGCAAAGAATTTGTTTTGTGCTCTGATGCCACTTTGACACAAACCCCATTGCCCTCGGGCAAAGATCCGCTCAGGATCTTCACTAAAACCACACCAAAGGTTAATTAAAACCTTTGGTTAAGCCATAAAGGACTTCAGGTTTTGGGAGTTGGAGATTCCTGATGTATTTCCACAACCATTGGAAAATGTCGAAATGCAAAACGTTAATGAAGGTTGACTCCTCCAATGCGAAAAGCACATGAGTTTCATCTTTCGGGGTATTGAGCGAACAACCAATAGCCATTTCTCTTCCCCTATGATTCCCCAAACTATGAAATGTCGTAATGCCGAAAGGCACTCAACGTCCCAAGGAAATGCAAGATCGATGGCCTTTTGGGATTTTCGCTGAAGCTTTACCCCTCCTTTTACTTCTGTCGCACGTACCTTCTGACTGATACCTGGGACCCACCTTTTCGGCGTTTCCCTTTTTGTGATTTTGGGAGTTGTGTTGACCATGCAGCTCTACCTCTTGAGTCCTGATACCCCGAAAACCGATTGGTGCCAACGGCTATTACCCCTCAAATTTTCAAGAATTTTTCCTTTCCCTCTTCGGGATTTCACGAACTGGGAGTTTGAAAATCTTAATTCCAAAGTCACTGTCTCCTCTACTTCCCAAGCCCCGAAAAACCAAAATGTTGAAATCCCACTCCAAAGGCACACCGTGTTTCGTGACTTTGGGACTTTCAATGAAAAAATTCCTGGTTCCTTGTCATTGGAATTTTTAGGATGTCGAATCTCAAATTACCGAAATTCCAAAATTCCACACCAAACAATCCTTTTCGTGATTCGAGAATTTGCGTGACCAAGGATTTTGGCCTGCACTCCAAACTTTTGAATCCTGAATCCACGAAATGATCTGATGGCTTAAACAGATCACGATCAATGTTCCACGTTGATTCTTGATGTCAGGGTGGCGGATTCATCCAACTCCTAACCACCTTATAGCTCCTCTAGATCCTACGGTCCTCACAACTTCGTGAGTTCTCCACGGAGAATTTTGACGACTAGATGCACTCTTCAATGACCCTTTTCTGAATGACTTGGTGTTCTCCCTCCTCAACTTAACCTCTACAAGATGATTTCAATATCCATCTCCCTTCGAGCACTTTAAAGTTGTTATCCTTCCTGAGATTTCACTTGTAAACTCAAGCTCCCCAAAAGGATCCATTCTCGCACTCCTTACGGAAAACCTTCAAATAACCTCTAGTTATTTGAGTCTCTAACCCTATGCACTCTTGCAACAGTAGTCTCTCACTCTTCCTACTTGATTTATAAAATCCAAGGCTTCAATTGGCCTACGCACACCTTGCACGACTCTGTGCTTCACCTGCACTTCATTTGGTATGAGAACAACGGTATCTCTCCTGAGATTTCTGAGATAAAGCTGAGACCCTCGTCAATGCAAACCTTGCGGACGTTCACTACACTCTTTGCAAGAATTCTCAGGAAGAGAAACAATTGAAACTCATTTTTCTCTTCTCTCAGACTTCATACATTCACCATGAAATCATACACACAATGTAGTATTGAAACAAATGCATAATAGAGAAACAAATCAACTGTAAACATACCATTGAACAAATGTAAATAGTAAGCATCATAACACCATGAAAGTTGAGTCAAAACTTCATATATTAACTCAAGTGCTCTTGTAGATGGGTTCTTCTCTATATCTCTTTGCTATAGATCTACAGCTTATGAATTCTAAATGAACATCCAAAAAAAATTACAATGATACAAGGATGAGGGTGTCTATATCCGTTTTCCCTCCTATATTTCTAAACTGTCTAATCTATTAAATTAAATATACCTACTTGCATTCATTACGCATAAATGCCTCTACATTCTATAGATGACAACAATGCTCAAGATCTGTTTACAACATCTAGATATAAATGTAAGTGTTCTTCCCTTAGCTATTACATTAATGTCCATTCATTAATATCAAAACACTTCAAAATGTATGTTGGTGTTTTTCTAGCTGTCTCCCACTTTTACATTGCTTGCTTGGCTGGCTGCTTACGATGCTCTTGCATCATACTCCCTTGCTTGAAAATTTTCATGAACTCCTGTTCATGAGCTCTTGCATAGTCTGTCCATGCCTATGAATTGTTGCTTCATCCTCCCGACTGGCATATTCAACTGGATGTCCTTTCCACTTGACCAAGTATTCAAAATACTCCTTTCTCCTGGTCTTTCTGCTAATCCTTTTGTCAATTATGATTTCCATCTGTGGCTCTACAGCTACAGGAATTTGTTTTTTCCATTGAATTTCTTTCTATTCCTCCTCTTCTCCCGCTCCTTCAGCTCTGTAAGGGTAGAAATCTGCAACATAGAAAATTAGTGAGATTCTGACCACATCGGGTAATTCAATATCATATGCATTTGCCCCAAATTTCCTTATGATCTTGCACGGTCTAATCTTTTTCATATTTATCTTATTATACCTTCCCCTTGGGAACCTCTCCTTCCATAGATGCGCAAGAATCAGATCACCAACTTCAAATTGAAGTTCATGCCTTTGTTGATCTGCTCTCTACTTGTATTCTTGACTTGAACTCTGCAATCACTCCTTAACTCGGTTGTGAATCTCCTTCATTCCTTATGCAAAGTCCTCTGCACTAGCACTCCTAAATTCAGCTTGTTATGCATCTTTCAATTCAAAAACTCCCCTTGGCTACATTCCATATACAATCTAGAATGGACTCTTCCCTGTGGTTCTATTGAGTGAATCATTATAAGCGAATTCTGCTTGTGGTAGAATGTGATCCCATTAACTGTGGTGTTCAGTCACTAAGATTCTTAACAAATCTCCCAAGCTCCTGTTAACGAATTATGTTTATCCATCCGTCTAAGGATGATATGCTGAACTAAGAGACAAACTTGTCCCCAACTTCTTCCATAAGGTCCTCTATAAATTCCCTACAAACTGGGTATCTCGATCAGACACGATACTCTTTGGCAAGCCATGAAGTTTGATGACTTCCTTGAAAACCAGGTTCGCAATATAAGTTGTGTCACTGCTTTTCTGGCATGGTATGAAATGTGCCATTTTTGAAATTTTTTTGACTACCACAAAGATCGAATCATATCCCCTCTGTGTCCTTGACAGTCCTAATATGAAATCCGTGCTCACTGCTTCCTAGGGCCTCTTAGGTACGGGTAACGGTTGGTATAACCCTGTGTGCTACATTTTTCCTTTCGTGTGATGGCAAATTCTGCATCTATCCACGAATTTCTTAACATCTGTTCTCATCCCTGACCAAAAATATGAGCCATTCAACTTTGAGAACGTCCTATCATGACCGAAATGTCGGGCCAATCCTCCACTATGTTTTTCCTTCAGAAAATTCTCCCTCATGGAGCATTTTGAAATACATAGTTGATTTCCCCTGAACAATAATCCATCCTGGATCATGTATTCAGTCCATTGGCTTCTATCCCTGAGAATTGGATTCTTAGATGCCTCATATGCCTCTTTAAAATCAGGTTCATCCATATACATTTCTTTGAGGTTATCAAAACCCAAAGTCTTGACTCTAAATTCCTTCATAAGAAAACATTTCCTGCTCAAAGCATCAACAACTTTGTTAGCAGTTCCAGAAATATCCTTAGTCACAAAAGTAAAATTTTGCATGTATTCAACCCACTTAGCATGTTTTTGGTTCAACTTCTCCTATCGAGTCACGAATTGCAAAGCATGATTATCGTTGTACAAAACAAACTCCTTAGGAACCATGTTCTCATGAATGATGATTTATTCACATTAATTAGCAATTTATCTTGTTGTAATCTCCTCGATACTGCAACTTAATGCTTTAAGTGTTCTTCTTCTGTCTTGTTGAAAATTAATATATCATCAAGATATACATTGACGAATTTCCCTATGAAATCCTTCAGGACTTCATTCATCAACCTCATGAAAGTACAGGGTGCATTCGTTAATCCAAATGGAATGACAAGTCATTCATACAGCCCCTCATTCATCTTGAATGTTGTCTTCCATTCATCACCTTCTCTCATTCGAATTTGATGAAACCCGCTTTTCAAATCAATCTTTGAAAAAAACTTTACTCCACTCAAGAATCCATCAATTCGTCCATCCTTGGCAATGGAAATCTATATCTGATGGTAATATTATTGATTTCCCTTGAGTCTGTACACATTCTCTAGCCTCTATCTTTCTTTGGGCTGAGCACCGTCGGAACAACGCATGGACTCAAGATTTCTCGAATCAATCCTTTGTCCATTAAGTTCTAGACCTGTCTCTTAACTTCTTCATTTTCCTGTGGCATTAACCGATATGCTACTTTGCTCGAAAAATCGTCTCCAGGTATAAGATTGATATGATGACTTATACTCCTGATAGGTGGCAATGAATGAGGTAGTTTGTCCACTACTATATCAACAAACTCTCCCAACAACTCCTAGATTTCTTATGGTAAATCATCTATCCTCGTACTAGTCAAAAAAAAAAATTGGGCTTCCTGACCACAATAAATTGTGTCTCTTCCTTCTTCTTAACCTCATTAGGAAGTTCCTTCCCACTCATGAGAAGTATAGTGTTGCTCATTTCTGTTTTCACTTCTTTATCCTTAATCGACAGCAACATGTGAGTCCTACCATTTTTCTCCGGGGTGTACGTGTTCTTTCTCCCATCATGAACCACATTTCTATCATGTTTCCATGGTCTACTCAACAATAGTTGACAAACATCCATGGGAATGACATCACATAATATTCCATATTTATATCCTCCTATTTTAAATTCAACTAAACATTGTTTAGTGACACTTACCTGATGTCACTTTTGTAGCCACGAAACTTTGTATGGGCTTAGATGTACAACAGTCTCCAACTCCATCTTTTCTACCATCTCTGTAGATACAAGATTATTTGTGCTACCCCTGCCCACTATGACCTTACATACCCTGTCTTTAGTTTTGCAGGCAGTCCAAAATAGTTTATTTCTTTGAGTTGGATTCTCTACCTCCTTCACTTTATTCAAGAGAACTTTCCTCATCATCAAAGATCTTCCAGCCTCAGCGTCTTCTACCTCAACATTCCATCCTTGAGATTTGGCAATGTGAGTTTCACCACCATATTTCTTCTTATCTGGACACTCATAGGATTTATGTCCGATTTTTCCACAAACGAAGCATTTCACTTCACCTCCTCTGCCTCTTCCTCTTCCTCTCACTCAAGGTTAAGTATTTCTATTAGCATATTGTCTTACCTGTGAACTTCCTTCTCTCTCATGTTGAGTTTGAGGTTTATTTCCCTCTTCTTTAAGTCTCTGAATTCTGTCTTGGGAAATCGTTTTGCCTCTGGCTTGACTTCTACCTCTGCCTCTTTGACCTTGCTTTTGGCTCAGGTTCTCTTTAGCTTTCAGAGCTATCTAATAAGCATTTTTCACATTTCGAATGGTCATCATGCTCATCTCATCTTGAATTTCATATCATAGACCATTCATGTACCTCACAAATTTTTCATCATCGCTTTCCTGATGACCTACTCTGATGTTTATCCTGTAGAATTCTTTAGTGTATTATTTCACTGACATCAGCTTCTGTCTCAAATTTTGCATCCTCCAAAATAGAGTGATTTGATAATCTCTGGGTATAAATTTGGCTTTCATCTTTGTAACCATTCTATCCCATCTTTTGATTTTTTTCTTGCCCTTGCAGCGTCTGTCAGCCTACAGTTCATCCCACCACAGTGATGCATGCCCTTTAAGTCTAGTAATGGCATGTTTGACTTTCTTATCTTCCTCAACATCCTCATAGTCAAAGTCTTTGTCTAGATCTCTAATCCAGTCTAGAAGTTCTTCAACATCCAAGTTTCCCTCATACACTAGAATGTCCATTTTTTCTCTGGCCCCTATCCTTGCAACAAACCTGAATAGGCGTTCATCTACATCATCTTCGACTGCAACTTCTTCTCCATTGTTTCCAGCTTCACTCTCACTTTCATCTTCGTTGATATCCCTAGTGTCGACTATGTGCCTCTGGGTTGTCTCCATAGCATCAAGTCTAGCACGTAACTCATGCATTTCTCTTTCCACTATTGGATCAAGCATTGGCCTATCCCTTCTTCTTGGTGGCATGGTTGTAAAATTTTCATCTTTTCTCTCTGCTACAAAAGCAAAGAATTTGTTCTATGCTCTGATACCACTTTGACGCAGACCCCCTTGCCCTCGGGCCTAGATCCGCTCAGGATCTTCACTAAAACCATGCCAAGGGTTAATTAAACCCTTTGGTTAAGCCACAAAGGACTTCGAGTTTCAGGAGTTGGAGAGTCTCGATGTATTTCCACAACCCTTGGAAAATGTCGAAATATGAAACGTCAACAAAGGTTGACTCCTCCAATGAAAAAAGCACATGAGTTTTAGATTTTGGGGCTTTGAGCGAACAACCAACAACCGTTTCTCTTCCCTTATGATTCCTTGAACTCTGAAATGCCATAATGAAAAAATGGACTCAACGTACCAAGGAAATGCAAGATCAATGGCCTTTTGGGATTTTCGTCGAAGATTTACCCCTCCTTTTACTTCTGTCGCACGGACCTTCTGACTGATACTTGGGACCCACCTTTTCAGCGTTTCCCTTTTTGCAATTTTGGGAGTTGCATTGACCATGCAACTCTACCTCTTGAGTCCAAAACCCTGAAACCCAATTGGTGCCAATGGCTATTGCCCCTCAATTTTTCGGGAATTTTTCCTTTCCCTCTTCAGGATTTCGCGAACTGGGAGTTTGAAACTCTCAATTCCAAAGTCACTATCTCCTCTACTTCCCGAACCCTAGAAAACTGAAATGCTGAAATCCCATACCAAAGTCATACCGTGTTTCGTGACTTTGGGATTTTCAATGCAAAGAGTCTCGATTCCTTGTCATCGAAATTTCCAGTATGCTGAATTCTAAATTACCAAAATTCTGAAATTCCACACCTGATAATCCTTTTCGTGATCCAGGAATTTCCGTGACCAAGGATTTTGACCTGTACTCCAAACTTGCGAATATCGAATCCCTGAAATGATCTGACGACTCAAACAGATCACAATCAACAATCCATGTTGATTCTTGATGTCAGGGTGGAAAATTCATCCAACTCCTAACCACCTTATAGCTCCTCTGGATCCTACGGTCCTCACGACTTCACGAGTTCTCCACGGAGAATTTTTTCCACCAGATGCACTCTTCAATGACCCCTGTCCAAATGACTCGGTGTTCTCCCTCCTGAACTTAACTTCTATGAGACAATTTCAATCTCTATCTCCATTTGATCACTTCAAAGGTGTTATCCTTCTTGAGATTTCACTTGTAAACTCAAGCTCCCCAAAAGGATCTCTGCTCACACTCCTTGTGAAATACCTTCAAATAAGCTCTGGTTATTTGAGTCTCCAACCCTGTGCAATCTTTGCAATAGTAGTCTCTCACTCTTCCTACTGTATTTATAAAATCCAAGGCATCAATTGGCCTACGCACACCTTGCACAACTCTGTGCTTCACCTTCACTTTAGCTGGTATGAGAACAATGGTATCCCTCCTAAGATTTCTGAGATAAAACTCAGACCCTCATCAATGCACACCTTGTGGACGTTCACTACACTCTTTGTAGGAATTCTCAAGAAGAGAAACAAGTGAAACTCATTTTTCTCTTCTCTCAGACTTCATACATTCACCATGAAATCATACACACAATGTAGTATTGAAACAAATGCATAACAGAGAAACAAATCAGTTGTAACCATACCATTCAACAAATGTAAATAGTAAGCATCATAACACCATGAAAGTTGAGTCAAAGCTTCATATATTAACTCAAGTGCTCCTGTACATGGGTTCTTATCTATAGCTCTCTACTAGAGATCTACAGCTTATGAATTCTAAATGACCATCCAAAAAAAATGACAATGATACAAGGGTGAGGGTGTCTATATCCGTTTTCCCTCCTATATTTCTAAACTGTCTAATCTATTAAATTAAATCTACCTACTTGCATTCATTACGCATAAATGCCTCTACATTCTACAGATGAGAGCAATCCTCAAGATCTGTTTACAATATCTAGATATAAATGTAAGTACGCTTCTCTTAGTTATTACATTAATGTCCATTCATTAATCTCAAAACACTTCAAAATGTGCGTTGGTGCTTTTCCAGCTGTCTCCCTCTTTTACGTTGCTTGCCTGGTTGGTTACTTACGATGCTCCTTCATCATACTCCCTTGCTTGAAAATTTTCATGAACTCCTATTCATGAGCTCTTGCATGGTCTGTCCATGCCTATGAATTGCTACTTCATCCTCCCAACTAGCATCTTCAACTGAATGTCCTTTCCACTTGACCAAGTATTCAAAATACTCCTTTCTCCTTGTCGTTCTGCTAATCATTTTGTCAATTATGCTTTCCATCTGTGGCTCTATAGCTACAAGCATTTGTTTTTTCCATTGAATTTATTTCTATTCCTCCCCTTCTCCCACTCCTTCAGCTCTGTAAGGGTACAAATCCGCAACATTGAATATCAGTGAGATTCCAACCCCATCGGGTAATTCAATCTCATATGCGTTTGCCCCAAATTTTCTTGTGACCTTGCACGGTCCAATATTTTTCATCTTCAGCTTATTATACGTTCCCCTTGGGAACCTCTCCTTCCTCAGATGCGCAAGAATCAGATCACCAACTTCAAATTGAAGTTTTCACCTATGTTGATCTACTCTCCACTTGTATTCTTGACTTGAACTCTGCAATCGCTCCTTAACTCAGCTATGAAGCTCCTTCATTCCTTCTGCAAAGTCTTCTACACTAGCACTCCTGAATTCATCTTGTTATGCATCTTTCAATTCAGAAACTCCCCTCGGCTGCATTCCATATAGAATCTGGAATGGACTCTGCCCTGTGTTTCTATTGAGTGATTCATTATAAGTGAATTCTGTCAGTGGCAGAATGTGATCCTATTGACTATGGTGGTCAGTCACTAAGCTTCTTAACAAATCTCCCAATCTCTTGTTCATGACTTTTGTCTGTCCATCCATTTGAGTATGATATGCTGAGCTAAAAGACAAACTTATCCCCAACTTCTTCCATAAGGTCCTCCAGAAATGCCCTACGAACTTGGTATCTCGATCAGACATGATACTCTTTGGCAAGCTGTGAAGTTTGAAGACTTCCTTGAAAAACAGGTTCACAATATGAGTTGCATCACTAGTTTTCTGGCATGTTCTGAAATGTGCCATTTTTGAAAATTTGTTGACTACCACAAAGATCGATTCATATCCTCTATGTGTCCTTGGTAGTCCCAATATAAAATCCATTCTCATTGCATCCCATAGCCTCTCAGGTATGGGTAATGGTTGGTATAACGTTGTGTTCTGCCTTTTTCCTTTCGTGTGCTGGCAAAATCTGCATCTATCCATGAATTTCTTAACATCTATTCTCATTCCTGGCCAAAAATATTATCCTTTCAACTTTGGGAAAATCTTGTCATGACCGAAATGTCCAGCCAATCCTCCACTGTGTTTTTCCTTCAACAAATTCTCCCTCATCGAGCATTTTGGAATACATAGGTGATTTCCCCTGAACAATAATCCATCTTGGATCATGTATTCAGTCCATTCGCTTCTATCCCTGAGAATTGGATTCTCAAATGCCTCATATGCCTCTTTAAAATCCGGGTCATCCCTGTACATTTCTTTGAGGTTATCAAAACCCAAAGTCTTGAATATGAATTCCTGCATAAGAAAACATTTTCTACTCAAAGCATCAACAACTTTGTTAGTAGTTCTAGAAATATGCTTAGTCACAAAAGTAAAATTTTGCATGTATTCAACCCATTTAGCTTTCTTTTGGTTCAACTTCTCTTGTTGAGTCACTAATTGCAAAGCATGATTATCGTTGTACAAAACAAACTCCTTAGGAACCAAATAGTGTCTCCATTTCTTCAGCGCTTGTATGACGGCATAGAATTCCTTGTCATACGTGGAGTACTTAACCTTTGCTTCATTCAATTTTTCACTGAAGTACATGACCATCCTATCATCTTGGCTCAAGACCGCTCCAATTGAAAATTCACTCATGTCACACCTGGCCTGGAATGTCTTGCTAAAATATGGCAAAACCAGAATTGGTTTCCCAGTGATCTTTTTTAGCAGATTGAAACTCTTCTCTGCTTCCTTTGTCTAGTGAAAATATTTGTGTCGTTTCTTCACCATATCCATCATCGGTGCACTAATTCTACTGAAGTTTCAGATGAATTTCCTGTAGAAGCTAGCCAAACCATGGAAGATTCGAACTTCAAACACACTCTTCAGCGATGGCCAATTCTTAATCGCCTTTATCTTTTTGCGGATCCATTTTTAATTCATTTGCAGAGACAACAAAACCCAAATAAAAGAGTTATGTTCTCATGAATGATGATTTGTTCACATTGATCAACAATTTGTCTTGCTGTAATCTCCTCATTACTGCAACTAAATGCTTTAAGTGTTATGCTTCTGTCTTGCTGAAAATTAATATATCATCAAGATATACAATGATGAATTTCCCTATGAAATCCTTCAGGACTTCATTCATCAACCTCATGAAACTATTGGGTGCATTCGTTAAGAAAAATCACATGACAAGCCATTCATATAGCCCCTCATTCGTCTTGAATGTTGTCTTCCATTCATCACCTTCTCTCATTTGAATTTGATGATACACGCTTTTCAAATCAATCTTTGAAAAAAAAAATTCTCCACTCAAGCAATCCATCATGTCATCCATCCTTGGAAAAGTAAATCTATATCTGATGGTAATCTTATTGATTTCCCTTGATTCTGTACACATTCTCCAACGTCCATCATTATTCGAGCTAATCACTGTCGGAACAACGCATGGACTCAAGATTTCTCAAATCAATCCTTTGTCCATTAAGTTCTGGACCTGTCTCTTAACTTCTTCATTTTCCCTTGCCATCAACCAATATGCTGCTTTGTTCAACAAACTGGCTCCAGTTATAAGATCAATATGTTGACTTATACTCCTGATAGGTGGCAACCAACGAGGTAGTTTGTCCACTACTATATCAACAAACTCTCCCAGTAACTCCTGGATTTTGTCTGGTAAATCATTTATCCTCATACTGGTCAAAACAATTTTGGGCTTCCTGAACACAATAAATTGTGTCTCTTCCTTCTTCTTAACCTCATTAAGAAGTTTATTCCCACTCATGAGAAGTTTCTTCCCACTCATGAGAAGTACAGTGTTGTTTCTTTATCCTTAATCGGCAGCAACATGTGAGTCCTACCATTTTTCTTTAGGGTGTACATGTTATTTCTCCCATCATGAACTACATTTATGTCATATTGCCACGATCTACCCAGCAATAGATGAAAAATATCCATGGGAATGACATCACATAATATTTCATCTTTATATCATCCTATTTTAAATTCAACTAAACATTGTTTAGTGACATTTACCTGATGTCCTTTTTGTAGCCATGAAACTCTGTATGGGCTTGGATGTACAACAATCTCTAGCTCCATCTTTTCTACCATCTCTGTAGATACGAGATTGTATGTGCTACCTTTGTCCACTACGACCTTGCATACCATGTCTTTAGTTTTGCAGGCAGTCTGAAATAGAGTGTTTCTTTGAGCTAGATTCTCTGCCTCCTTCTCCAACTTCAAGAGAACTTTCCTCATCATCAAAGATATTCTTCCCTCAACTTCTTCTGCCTCAACATTCCATCCTTGAGCTTTGACAATGTGAGTTTCACCACCATATTTCTTCTTATCTGGACACTCATAGGATTTATGTCCAATTTTTCCATAGACAAAGCATTTCACTTCACCTCCTCTGCCTCTTACTCTTCCTTTGGCTTAAGGAAAAGTATTTTTATTAGCATATTTCCTTCCCTGTGAGCTGCCTCCTCTCAGGCCGAGTTTGAGGTTTATTTCCCTCTTCTTTAAGTCTCTGAGTTTTGTCTTGGGCAATCATTTTGCCTCTGGCTTGACTTCTACCTCGTCCTCTTTGACCTTTCCTACGGCTCATCTTCTCTTCATCTTTTAGAGCTATCTGATAATCATCTTCCACATTTCGAATGGTCATCATGTTCATCTCATCTTGAATGTCATATTGCAGACCATTCATGTACCTGGCAACTTTTTCATCATCGCTTTCTCGATGACCTACTCTGATGTTTATCTTGTAGAATTCTTCAGTGTATTCTTTCACTGGCATCATCTTCTATCTCAAATTTTGCATCCTCCGAAACAGAGTGATTTGATAATCCCTAGGTATAAATTTGGCTTTCATTTTTGCAACCATTCTATCCCAGCTTTTGATTTTCTGCTTGCCCTTGCTGTGTCTGTCAGCCTCCAGTTCATCCCACCACAGTGTTGCATGCCCTTTAAGTCTAGTAACGACATGTTTCACTTTCTTATCTTCCTTAACATCCTCATAGTCGAAGTATTTGTCTAGAGCTCTAATCCAGTCTAGAATTTCTTCAACATCCAAGTTTCCCTCATACACTGGAATGTCCATTTTTTCTCTGGCCCCTATCCTTGCAACAACCATGAATAGGAATTCATCTGTAGCATCTTCGAATGTAACTTCTTATCCTTCATTTCTAGCTTCACTCTCACTTTCAACTTCATTGATATCCCCAGCGTCGACTGTGTGCCTCTGTGTTGTCTCCATAGCATCAAGTCTGGCACATAACTCACACATTTCTCTTTCCACTGCTGGATCAGGCACTGGCCTATCCCTTCTACTTGGCGAAATGGTTGTAAAATTTTCCTCTTTTCTCTTTGCTACAGAGAGAAAATAATTTTTTATTTGTTATGATACCACTTTGACACAAACCCCCTTGCCCTCGGGCCTAGATCCGCTCAGGATATTCATTAAAACCACACCAAGGGTTAATTAAACACTTTGGTTAACCCATAAAAGACTTCGGGTTTTGGCATTTGGAGACTCCTGATGTATTTACACAGCCCTTGGAAAATGCCGAAATGTGAAATGTCAATGAAGGTTGACTCATCCAATGCAAAAAGCACATGATTTTGAGAATTTTTCAAGAATTTTTCCTTTCCCTCTTCGGGATTTCATGAACTGGGAGTTTGAAACTCTCGATTCCAAAGTCATTGTCTCCTCTACTTCCTAAACCCTGGAAAACAAAAATGTTGAAAGACCACACCAAAGGCACACAAAGTTTCACAACTTTGGGATTTTCAATGCAAAGAGTCTCAGTTCCTTGTCATCGAAATTTTCGGTATGCCGAATCCCGAATTACTGAAATTCCAAAATTCCACACCTAATAATCCTTTTCGCAATCCGGGAATTTGCGTGACCAAGGATTTTTCCCTGCACTCCAAACTTGTGAATCTTGAATCCCCGAAATGATCTGATGGCTCAAGCAGATCATGATCAATGGTCCACCTTGATTCTTGATGTCAGGGTGGTGGATTTATCCAACTCCTAACCACCTCACAGCTCCTCTAGATCCTATGGTCCTCATGACTTCGTGAGTTCCCCACGGAGAATTCTGACCACTAGATGCACTCTTCATTGACCCCTATCCAAACGAAAAGGTGTTCTCCCTCCTGAACTTAACTTCTATGAGACGATTTCAATCTCTGTCTCCCTTTGACCACTTCAAATGTGTTATCCTTCCTGAGATTTACATTGTAAAATCACGCTCCCCAAAAGAATCCATGCTCGCACTCCTTGCAGCAAACCTTCAAATAACCTCTGGTTATTTGAGTCTCCAACCCTATGCACTCTTTGCAATAGTAATCTCTCACTCTTCCTACTGGATTTATAAAATCCAAGGCTTCAATTGGCCTACACACACCTTGCACAACTCTGTGCTTCACCTGCACTTTAGCTAGTATGAGAACAACGGTATCTCTCCTAAGATTTTTGAGAGAAAGCTCAAACCCTCGTCAGCGCACACCTTGCGGACATTCACTACACTCTTTGTAGGAATTCTTAGGAAGATAAATGATTGAAACTCATTTTTCTCTTCTCTCGGACTTCATACACACAATGCAGCATTGAAACAAATGCATAACAGAGAAACAAATCAACTATAAATATACCATTCTACAAATGTAAATAGTAAGAATCATAACACCATGAAAGTTGACTCAAAGCTTCATATATTAACTCAAGTGCTCCTATACATGGCTTCTTCTCTACAACTCTCTGCTACAGCTCTACAGTGTATGAATTCAGAATGACCATCCAAAAGAAATTACAATGATATAAGGGTGAGGGTGTCTATATCTGTTTTCCTTCCTATATTTCTAAACTTTCTAATCTATTAAATTAAATCTACCTACTTGCATTCATTACGCATAAATGCCTCTACATTCTATAGATCAGAGCAATGTTCAAGATCTCTTTACAATATCTATATATAAATGTAAGTACGCTTCCCTTATCTATTACATTAATGTCCATTCATTAATCTCAAAACACTTCAAAATGTGCACTGGTGCTTTTCCAGCTGTCTCCCACTTTTATGTTTCTTTCTTGGTTGGCTGCTTACGATGCTCCTGAACCATACTCCCTTGCTTGAAAATTTTCCTGAACTCCTATTCATGTGCTCTTGCATAGTCTGTCAATGCCTATGAATTGTTGCTTCATCCTCCCAACTAGCATCTTCAACTGGATGTCCTTTCCACTTGACCAAGTATTCAAAATACTCCTTTCTCCTGGTCTTTATGCTAATCCTTTTGTCAATTATGTTTTCCATATGTGGCTCTACAGCTACAGGCATTTGTTTTGTCCATTGAATTTCTTTATGTTCCTCTTCTGCTCCCGCTCCTTTATCTCTACAAGGGCACAAATCCGCAACATTGAATATCGGTGAGATTTCAACCCCATCGGGTAATTCAATCTCATATGTGTTTTCCCCAAATTTCCTTTGACCTTGCATGGTCCAATCTCTTTCATCTTCATCTTATTATATGTTCCCCTTGGGAACCTCTCCTTCCTCAGATGTGCAAGAATCAAATCACCAACTTCAAATTCAAGTTCTCGCATGTGTCCATCTGCTCTTCGCTTGTATTCTTGACTTGAACTCTGCAATCGCCCCTTAACTCGGCTATGAAGCTCCTTCATTCCTTCAACAAAGTCCTCTGCACTAGCACTCCTAAATTAAGCTTGTTATGCATCATTCAATTCAGAAACTCCCCTTGGCTACATTCCATATACAATCTGGAATGGACTCTGCCCTGTGCTTCTATTGAGTGAATCATTATAAGTGAATTTCGCCTGTGGAAGAATGTGATCCCATTAACTGTGGTGTTCAGTCACTAAGCTTCTTAACAAATCTCACAAGCTCCTATTGATGAATTATGTATGTCCATCCATTTGAGGATGATATGCTAAGCTAAAAGACAAACTTTTCCACAACTTCTTCTATAAGGTCCTCCAGAAATTTCCTACGAACTTGGTATCTCGATCAGACATGATGCTCTTTGCCAAGCCATGAAGTTTGACGACTTCCTTGAAAAACAGGTTTGCAATATGAGTTGTGTCACTGGTTTTCTAGCATGGTATGAAATGTGCCATTTTTGAAAATTTGTTGACTACCACAAAGATCAAATCATATCCTCTCTATGTCCTTGGAAGTCCCAATATGAAATCCATGCTCTTTGTGTCCCACGTCCTCTCAGGTACGTGTAATGGTTGGTATAACCCTATGTTCTTCCTTTTTCCTTTCGTGTGCTGGAAAATTCTGCATCTATCCATAAATTTCTTAACATCTGTTCTCATCCCTAGCAAAAAATATGAGCCATTCAACTTTGAGAACGTCTTGTCATGACTGAAATGTCCGGCCAATCCTCCACTGTGTTATTCCTTCAACAAATTCTCCCTCATGGAGCATTTCGGAATACATAGGTGATTTCCCCTGAACAATAATCCATCATGGATCATGTATTCAGTTCATTGGCTTCTATCCCTGAGAATTGGATTCTCAGATGCCTCATATGCCTCTTTAAAATCGAGGTCATCCTTGTACATTTCTTTGAGGTTATCAAAACCCAAAGTCTTGACTTTGAATTCCTGCATAAGCCAACATTTCCTTCTCAAAGCATCAACAACTTTGTTAGCAGTTCCAAAAATATGCTTAATCACAAAAGTAAAATTTTGCATGTATTCAATCCATTTAGCATGCTTTTGGTTCAACTTCTCCTGTCGAGTCACGAATTGCAAAGCGTGATAATCATTGTACAAAACAAACTCCTTAGGAACCAAATAGTGTCTCCATTTCTTCAGCGCTTGTATGAAGGCATAGAATTCCTTGTCATAGGTTGAGTACTTAACCTTCGCTTCATTCAGTTTTTCGCTGAAGTATGTGATTGGCCTATCATCTTGGCTCAAGACCACTCCAATTGTAAATCCACTCGTGTCACACCTGACCTTCTTCTTCTTCAGCAGATTGAAACTCTTCTCTGCTTCCTCTATCTAGTGAAAAGATTTGTGTCATTTCTTCACCATATCCATCATTGGTGCACTAATTCTTCTGAAGTTTTGAATGAATTTCCCGTAGAAGCTAGCCAAACCATGGAATTTTCGAACTTCAAACATGCTCTTTGGCGATGGCCAATTCTTAATCACCTTTATCTTTTTCGGATCCATTTTTAATTCATTTGCAGAGACAACAAAACCCAAATAAATGAGTTATGTTCTCATGAATGACAATTTCTTCACATTGATCAACAATTTCTCTTGTTGTAATCTCCTCATTATTGCAACTAAATGCTTTAAGTGTTCTGCTTCTGTCTTGTTGAAAATTAATATATCATCAAGATACACAATGACGAATTTTCCTATGAAATCCTTCAGGACATCATTCATCAACCTCATGAATGTACTAAGTGCATTTGTTAAGCCAAATAACATGACAAGCCATTCATACAACCCCTCATTCATCTTGAATTTTGTCTTCCATTCGTCACCTTCTCATTCGAATTTGATGATCCCCGCTTTTCAAATCAATCTTTGAAAAAAACTTTGCTCCACTCAAGAAATCCATCAAGTCATCCATCCTTGGTAATGGAAATCTGTATTTGATGGTAATCTTATTGATTTTCCTTGAGTCTGTACACATTCTCCAGACTCCATCTTTATTTCGTCTGAGCACTGTCGGAACAACGCATGGACTCAAGCTTTCTAAAATCAATCCTTTGTCCATTAAGTTATGGACCTGTCTCTTAACTTCTTCATTTTCCTATGGCGTCAACCAATATGCTGCTTTGTTCGAAAAATTGGCTCTAGTTATAACATCGATATGATGACTTATACTCCTAATAGGTGGCAAAAAACGAGGTAGTTTGTCCACTACTATATCAGCAAACTCTCCCATCAACTAGTGGATTTCTTCTCGTAAATCATCTATCCGCATACTGGTCAAAACCATTTTGGGCTTATTGACCACAATAAATTGTGTCTCTTCCTTCTTCTTAACCTCATTAAGATGTTCCTTCCCACTCATGAGAAGTACAATGTTGCTCATTTATGTTTTCACTTCTTTATCCTTAATCGGCAACAACATGTGAATCCTACCATTTTTCTCCAAGGTGTACATGTTCATTTTCCCATCATGAACCACATTTATGTCATATTTCCACAGTCTACCCAACAATAGATGAAAAACGTCCATGGGAATGACATCACATATTATTTCATCTTTATATCCTCCTATTTTAAATTCAACTAAACATCGTTTAGTGACATTTACCTAATGTCCTTTTTGTAGCCACGAAACTCTATATAGGCATGGATGTACAACAGTCTCCAGCTCTAGCTTTTCTACCATTTTTGTAGATACAAGATTGTTTGTGCTACCGTTGTCCACTATGACCTTGCATACCGTGTCTTTAGTTTTGTAGGCAGTCTGAAACAGACTATTTCTTTGAGTTGGATTCTCTGCCTCCTTCCCTAGCTTCAAGAGAACTTTCCTCATCATCAAAGATATTACGCCCTCGGCGTCTTCTGCCTCAAAATTCCATCCTTGAGCTTTGGCAATGTGAGTTTCACCACCATCTTTCTTCTTATATGGATGCTCATAGGATTTATGTCCAATTTTTCCATAGACGAAGCATTTCACTTCACCTCCTCTGCCTCTTCCTCTTCCTCTGGCTCGAGGAAAAGTATTTCTATCCACATACTACCTTCTCTATGAGCTTCCTCCTCTCTCAGGTTGATTTTGAGGTTTATTTCCCTCTTCTTTAAGTCTATGAGTTCTTTCTTGGGCAATTGTTTTGCCTCTGGCTTGACTTCTACCTCGGCCTCTTTGACCTTGCTTTTGGCTCAACTTCTCTTCAGCTTTTAGAGCTATCTGATAAGCATCTTCCACATTTTGAACGGTCATCATGCTCATCTCATATTGAATGTCATATTGCAGACCATTCATGTACCTGGAAAAATTTTCATCATCGCTTTCCCGATGACCTACTCTGATGTTTATCCTGTAGAATTCTTCAGTGTATTCTTTCACTGACATTAGCTTCTGTCTCAAATTCTGCATCCTCCGAAATAGAGTGATTTGATAATCCCTGGGTATAAATTTGGCTTTCATATTTGCAACCATTATATCCCATCTTTTGATTTCCTGCTTGCCCTTGCAGTGTTTGTCAGCTTGCAGTTCATCCCACCATAGTGTTTCATGCCCTTTAAGTCTAGTAATGACATGTTTGGATTTCTTATCTTCCTCGACATCCTCATAGTTGAAGTATTTGTCTAGAGATCTAATCCACTCTAGAAGTTCTTCAACATCTAAGTTTCCCTCATACACTGGAATGTCCAATTTTTTCTCTGGCCCCTATCCTTGCAACAGCCCTGAATAGGCATTCCTCTGCAGCATCTTAGACTGCAACTTCTTCTCCTTTATTTCCAGCTTCACTCTCACTTTCAAATTTGATGATATCCCCAACATCGACTGTGTGCCTATGTGTTGTCTCCATAGCATCAAGTTTAGCACGTAACTCACACATTTCTCTTTCCACTACTGGATCAGGGACTGTTCGATCTCTTCTACTTGGTGGCACGGTTGTAAAATTTTCCTATTTTCTCTGTGCTATAGAAAGAAAAGAATTTTTTATGTTCTCTGATACCACTTTGACGTAGACCCCCTTTCCCTTGGGCTGAGATATGATCAGGATCTTCAATAAAACCACACCAAGGGTTAACTAAACCCTTTGGTTAAGCCAGAAAGGACTTCAGGTTTGGGGAGTTGGAGAGTCCCAATGTATTTCCATAGCCCTTGGAAAATGCCAAAATGGGAAACATCAATGAAGGTTGACTCCTCCAATGTGAAAAGCACATGATATTTGGCTTTTGGGGCTTTGAGAAAACAACCAACATCTATTTCACTTCCCTTATGATTCCCCGAACTCTGAAATGTCAAAATGCCGAAATGGGCTCAACGTCCCAAGGAAATCCGAGATCGATGGCCTTTCAGGATTTTCATCAAAGCTTGACCCCTCCTTTTACTTTCGCTACACGTACCTTCTGACTGATACTTGGGACCCACCTTTTGGACGTTTCCCTTTTTTCGATTTCGGGAGTTGTTTTGACCATGCAACTCTACCTCTTGAGTCTCGAAACCCTGAAACCCAATTGGTGCCAATGGCTATTGCCCCTCAACTTTTCAGGAATTTTTCCTTTCCCTCTTTGGGATTTCGTGAACTGGCATTTTGAAACTCTCGATTCCAAAGTCATTGTCTCCTCTACTTCTCGAACACCAGAAAATCGAAATGTTGAAATCCCACAACAAAGGCACACCTCGTTTCGCAACTTTGGGATTTTCAATGCAAAGAGTCCTGGTTCCTTGTCATCAAAATTCTCGGTATGCCAAATCCCAAATTACTAAAATTCTGAAATTCCACACCTGATAATCCTTTTCACGATACGGGAATTTACATGACCTAGGATTTTGGCTTGCACTCCAAACTTGTGAATCCCAAATCCCTGAAATGATCTGACGGCTCAAACAGATCATGATCAACGATGGACGTTGATTCTTGATGTCAGGGTGGTGGATTCATCTAACTCCTAACCACCTTATAACTCCTCTGGATCCTACGAGCCTCACGACTTCGCGAGTTCTCAAGGGAGAATTCTAACCACCAGATGCACTATTCAATGACCCCTGTCCAAACAAGTTGGTGTTCTCCCTCCTGAACTTAACTTCTATGAGATGATTTCAATCTTTGTCTCCCTTTGAGCACTTCAAAGGTGTTATCCTTCCTGATCTTTCACTTGTAAACTCAAGCTCCCCAAAAGGATCCATGCTCACACTCCTTGCAACAAACCTTCCAATAACCTCTGGTTATTTGAGTGTCCAACCCTGTGCACTCTTTGCAATAGTAGTCTCTCACTCTTCCTACTGGATTTATAAAATCCAAGGCTTCAATTGGCATGTGCACACCTTGCACGACTCTGTGCTTCACCTACACTTCAGCTGGTATGAGAACAATGGTATATCTCTTGATCTTTCTGAGATAAACCTCAGACCCTCTTCAACAAACACCTTGTGAACGTTCATTGCACTCTTTGCAGGAATTCTGAGGAAGAGAAACAATTGAAACTCATTTTTCTCTTCTCTCAGACTTCATACATTCACCATGAAATCATACACACAATGCAGTATTGAAACAAATGCATAAAAGAGAAACAAATCAACTATAAACATACCATTCAACAAATGTAAACAGTAAGCATCATTGAGTCAAAGCTTCATATATTAACTTAAGTGCTCCTATACATGGGTTCTTCTGTACAATTCTCTGCTACATCTCTATAGCTTATGAACTCTTAATGAACATCCAAAAGAAATTACAATGATACAAGGGTGAGGGTGTCTATATCCGTTTTCCCTCCTATATGTCTAAATTGTCTAATCTATTAAATTAAATCTACCTACTTGCATTCATTACGCATAAATGCCTCTATATTCTACAGACGAGAGCAACGATCAAGATCTGTTTATAATATATAGATATAAATGTAAGTACACTTCCCTTAGCTATTACATTAATGTCCATTCATTAATCTCAAAACACTTCAAAATGTGCACTGGTTCTTTTCCAGTTGTCTCTCGATTTTACGTTGCTTACTTGGTTGGCTGCTTATGATGCTCTTGCATCATACTCCCTTAACTGAAAATTTTCATGAACTCCTATTCATGATCTCTTGCACAGTCTGTCCATGCCTATGAATTGTTGTTTCATCCTCCCAACTGGCATCTTCAACTGGATGTCCTTTCCACTTGAACAAGTATTCAAAATACTCCTTTCTCCTGGTCTTTCTACTAATCCTTTTTTCAATTATGCTTTCCATATGTGGCTCTACAGCTACAGGAATTTGTTTTGTCCATTGAATTTATTTCTATTCCTCCTCTACTCCCTCTCCTTCATCTCTATAAGGGTACAAATCCACAACATTGAATATTGGTGAGATTCCGACCCCATCAGGTAATTCAATCTCATATATGTTTGCCCCAAATTTCCTTATGACCTTGCACAGTCCAATCTTTTTCATCTTTAGCTTATTATATGTTCCCCTTGGGAACCTCTGCTTCCTCAGATGTGCAAGAATTAGATCACCAACTTCAAATTGAAGTTCTCACATGTGTTGATCTTCTCTCCTCGTGTATTCTGGACTTGAACTCTACAATCTCTCCTTAACTCGGTTGTGAAGCTCCTTCATTCCTTCTGCAAATTCCTTTCCACTAGCACTCCTAAATTCAACTTGTTATGCATCTTTCAATTAAGAAACTCCCCTCGACTACATTCCATATAAAATCTAGAATGGACTCTACCCTGTTCTTCTATTAACTGAATCATTATAAGCGAATTCTGCCTATGGAAGAATGTGATTCCATTGACTGTGGTGTTCAATCCCTAAGCTTCTTAACAAATATCCCAAGCTCTTGTTCATGACTTCTGTCTATCCATCCGTCTGAGGATGATATGCTGAGCTAAAAGACAAACTTGTCCCCAAATTCTTCCATAAGTCCTCCAGAAATTCCCTATGAACTTGGTATCTCGATCAGACACGATACTCTTTGGCAAGCCGTGAAGTTTGACGACTTCCTTGAAAAACAAGTTCAGAATATGAGTTGTGTCACTAGTTTTCTGGCATGGTATGAAATGTGCCATTTTTGAAAAAAATTTGACTACCACAAAGATCGAAGCATATCCTCTCTGTGTCCTTGTCAGTCCCAATATGAAATCCATGCTCACTACATCCCACGTCCTCTCAGGTATGGGTAATGGTTGGTATAACCCAGTGTTCTTCCTTTTTCCTTTCATGTGCTGGAAAATTCTGCATCTATCCACGAATTTCTTAGCATCTATTCTCATCCCTCACCAAAAATATGAGCCATTCAACTTTGGTAACATCTTGTCATGACCAAAATGTCTAACCAATCCTCCACTGTGTTTTTCCTTCAGCAAATTCTCCCTCATGGAGCATTTTGGAATACATAGTTGATTCCCCCTGAACAATAATTCATCCTGGATCATGTATTCAGTCCATTGGCTTCGATCCCTGAGACTTGGATTCTCAGATTCCTAATATGCGTCTTTAAAATTGGGGTCATCCCTGTACATTTCCTTGAGGTTATCAAAACCCAAAGTCTTGACTCTGAATTCCTGCATAAGCAAACATTTCCTGCTCAAAGCATCATCAACTTTGTTAGCAGTTCCATAAATATGCTTAGTCGTGAAAGTAAAATTTTGCATGTATTCAACCCATTTAGCATGCTTTTGGTTCAACTTCTCCTGTCAAGTCATGAATTACAAAGCATGATTATCGTTGTACAAAACAAACTCCTTAGGAACCAAATAGTGTCTCCATTTTTTCAGCGCTTTTATGACAGCATAGAATTCCTTGTCATGCGTGGAGTACTTAACCTTCGCTTCATTCAGTTTTTCATTGAACTACGCAACCGGCCTATCGTCTTGGCTCAAGACCGCTCCAATTGCAAATCCACTCATGTCACACCTGACTTGGAATGTCTTGCTAAAATCTAGCAAAACCATAATTGGTTGCTCAGTGATCTTCTTCTTCAGCAGATTGAAACTCTACTCTGCTTCCTCTGTCCAATGAAAGGATTTGTGCCATTTCTTCACCGTATCCATCATCAGTGTGCTAATTCTACTAAAGTTTCGGATGAATTTCTTATAGAAGCTATCCAAACCATGGAAGCTTCGAACTTCAAACACTCTCTTCAGCGATGGAAAAATCTTAATCGCCTTTATCTTTTCCGGATCCATTTTTAATTCATTTGCAGTGACAACAAAACCGAAATAAATGAGCTCTGTTCTCATGAATGACGATTTCTTCACATTGATCAGCAATTTATATTGCTATAATCTCCTCATTACTGCAACTAAATACTTTAAGTGTTCTGCTTCTGTCTTGCTGAAAGTTAATATATCATCAAGATATACAATGACGAATTTCCCTATGAAATGCTTCAGGACTTCGTTCATCAACCTCATGAAAGTATTGGGTGCATTCGTTAAGACAAATGGAACAATAAGCCATTCATATATCCCCTCATTCATCTTTAATGTTGTCTTCCATTCATCACCTTCTCTCATTTGAATTTGATGGTACCCTCTTTTCAAATCAATCTTTGAAAAAAACATTGCTCCACTCAAGCAATCCATCAAGTAATCCATCCCTGGCAATGGAAATCTGTATCTGATGGTAATATTATTGATTTCCCTTGAGTGTGTACACATTCTCCAGCCTCCATCTTTCTTTGGGATGAGCACTGTTAGAACAACGCATGGACTCAAGCTTTCTCGAATCAATCCCTTGTCCATTAAGTTCTGGACCTGTCTCTTAACTTCTTCATTTTCTTGTGGCGTCAACTGATATCCTGCTTTGTTTGGAAAACTGGATCCATGTCTAAGATCGATATGATGACTCATACTCCTGATAGGTGGAAATGAACGAGGTAGCTCATCCACTACTATATCAGCAAACTCTCCCAGCAACTCTTGGATTTCTTCTGGTAAATCATCTATCCTCGTACTGGTCAAAACAATTTTGGGCTTCCTGACCACAATAAATTGTGTCTCTTCCTTCTTCTTAACCTCATTAAAGAGTTCCTTCCCACACATGAGAAGTACAGTGTTGCACATTTATGTTTTCACTTCTTTATCCTTAATCGGCAGCAACATGTGAGTCCTACCATTTTTCTCCAAGGTGTATGTGTTCTTTCTCCCATCATGAACCACGTTTTTGTCATATTGCCATGGTCTACCTAGCAATAGATGACAAACATCCATGGGAATGACAACACATCACATTTCATTTTTATATCCTCCTATTTTAAATTCAACTAAACATTGTTTAGTGGCATTTACTTGATGTCCTTTTTGTAGCCATGAAAGTTGGTATGGGCTTAGATGTACAACAATCTCCAGCTCCATCTTTTCTAACATATCTGTAGATACAAGATTGTCTGTGCTACCGCTGTCCACTATGACCCGGCATACCCTGTCTTTAGTTTTGCAAGCAGTCTGAAACAGACTATTTCTTTGAGCTGAATTATTTGCCTCCTTCTTCGGCTTCAAGAGAACTTTCCTCATCATCAAAGATTTTTTGTCCTCAGCATATTCTGCCTCAACATTCTATCCTTGAGCTTCGACAATGTGAGTTTCACCACCATATTTCTTCTTATCCAGACATTCATAAGATTTATGTCTGATTTTTCCATAGATGAAGCATTTCACCTCATCTGCCTCTTCCTCTTCCTCTGGCTCGAGGAAAAGTATTTCTATCAGCATATTGTCTTCCCTGTGAGCTTCCTCCTCTCTCAGGTTGAGTTTCAGTTTTCTTTCCCTCTTCTTTAAGTCTCTAAGTTCTGTCTTGGGCAATCATTTTGCCTCTGGCTTGACTTCTATCTCGGCCTCTTTGAACTTGCTTCTGGCTCAACTTCTCTTCAGCTTTCAGAGCTATCATTTTGATTTGATAATCCCTAGGTATAAATTTGGCTTTCATTTTTGCAACCATTCTATCCCAGCTTTTGATATTTTGCTTGCCCTTGCAGTGTTTGTCAGCCTGCAGTTCATCCTACCACAGTGTTGCATGCCCTTTAAGTCTAGTAACGACATGTTTCACTTTCTTATCTTCCTCAACATCCTCATAGTTGAAGTATTTGTCTAAAGCTCTAATCTAGTCTAGAAGTTCTTCAACATCCAACTTTCCCTCATACACTGGAATGTCCATTTTTTCTCTGGCCCCTGTCCTTGCAACAGCCCTGAATAGGTGTTCATCTGCAACATCTTCGACTACAACTTCTTCTCCTTTGTTTCCAACTTTAGTCTCACTTTCAGCTTCGTTGATATCCCCAACGTCGACTGTGCTCCTCTTGTTGTCTCCATAGCATCAAGTCTGGCACGTAACTCATGCATTTCTCTTTCCACTGTTGGATCAGGCACTAGCCTATCCCTTCTTCTTGGTGGCATGGTTGTAAAATTTTCTTCTTTTCTCTCTGCTACAAAAAGAAAAGAATTTGTTATGTTCTCTGATACCACTTTGACACAGACCCCCTTGTCCTCGGGCCAAGATCCACTCGGGATATTCACTAAAACCATGCCAAGGGTTAATTAAACCCTTTGGTTAAGCCACAAAGGAATTCTGGTTTCGGGAGTTGGAGGGTCCTGATGTATTTCCACAGCCCTTGGAAAATGACGAAATGTGAAACGTCAACAAAGGTTGACTCCTCCAGTGCAAAAAGCACATGAGTTTCATCTTTCGAGGCTTTGAGCAAACAACCAATAGACATTTCTCTTCCTTTATGATTCCCTAAACTCCAAAATGTCAGAATGTCGAAATGGTCTCAACGTCCCAAGGAAATGTGAGAGCGATGGCCTTTCAAGATTTTCAACAAAGCTTTACCTCTCCTTTTACTTCTATCGCACATACTTTTTGACTGATACTTGGGACCCACTATTACCCATGATTTTGGTCATCATGATGATGTAGGGATGATGGTGTACTCAGGCTCTTCATCAGAACTTTCTCCTGAGAAAAGTTACTTTCTTCTCTTTCCAGAAATATCATTTTTGAAGGAGGTTCGCAAGCTACTAGGATATTTGCCTGTGAGAATGCATGATTCTCGTAGGCTGCCTTAAGCCAGGGTATGAGAAGTTCGCACTGTGTTGAACTGCTAGGGTGCAAACTCTTTCTAAAGCAAGGAAAAAGGTGAATTCTCGATGCTTCTAGAAGGGAATCTTCTAGAAGGATGAGATGGCATTCGAATGGTTATCCTAGTACTGGATTCCCTGATATTTTGGGATCATTCTTATCCAAGTAACTAATT